>CM037852.1:131848248-131878799 GCA_021234595.1 Delia radicum
AAATAACAGTGATTTTCGGCCCCTGGTCTTAAAAACGACACTATGAAAAAACAATAACACCTAAACATAGACATTTTGTTGATAACAGTCTTATAAATCTAATTTACATGTGCAACAACAACAAATTTTGTTATAAGTAGGGCTCGGAGGTTCATGTAAATACAGTTGTTTGGTTGTCGTTAGCTGGAGAACAAATTAAAACAAATGTCTTTGCGAATCAACAAATTTGCAATAAAAATTGCATCGATTTGTGTATGAGAATGTTTGCATATTTGCTATAAATAAATACATATAAATTGCTATTAATGCATATTTTGTCATTTTTTGTTGCATTCTTTGTATAAATAAATCCATTTATTTGCTTTAAATGCGTTTATGTTATTGAAGAATAAACAAATTAAATAAAAAAATCCATGTATTTAAGATTTTTTTTTATATTTTACTAAAACCAGCGTTTTTACAAAATTTTATATTTTTTTTTTTATAATTTTTTTTTTTCAAATTTATAAATTTGTTTATCACAATTTCTAAATCTAAAACTGTAATCATTGAGATCAATTTGTTTTATCTGTTCCTGTACTATAATTATAAGATTCAATCTTGTTGTTCAGGACTTAAATACTAATAAATAAATAAATCAAAAAATTACAAAAAAAAAAAAAAAAATATAATATTCTGATGAATAGCGACAATTTTCAAAAATTTTAGCCTTTTTTTTAAAAATAAAAATTGTCTACCCGAAAAAATTACTTAATTAAATTATCATTAAAATTGGTCACAAAACCGAAAAATCGAAAAAAAAAAAAAAAATACTTAAATTGTATCAATGAAAACTTTGAAAAAAATCAATAGTAAATGCATATTTTTAAGTGCATATTTTACGATTTTTAATGCATATTTAATGTACATAACATACGATTACAAATGCATTAACTTCCGAGCCCTAGTTATAAGAATCAACAACATAATTATGCTAATTGAATAAAAAAGTAAAATAATATTGAGTATTTTCCAAAATCTGTATTGGAAATAATTTTATTTTGAATTTATTTAAAAATTTACAAAATTCAGATAACTTTGCAGAGATTCGACAATAACAACATTACTGATACACAGAGTAATATTAACCTGGCAAATAAATAAGGGATATAAAGTAGGAAAAAAAAACTTATGAAAAACACTTTAAATAAAGTTAAACTTAAAGTATTTGTTATAAAAATCAAGCATTAAGCATCCAGCTTATTTCTTTTCATCGGTTATTAATTTCTTCAGCAGGAAGAGCACGATTAGGATCATCTGGTTTCATAGCAGGGAAAAATAAAACTTCCTGAAATTCACAAATTAATTAATAATTCAATTGAATTACACAGAAGGAAAAAATCATAGCTTTTATTTAAAAATGAATAAGGTCATGACCACTTAGTCAATATATTTCCGGCACGCTGATTTTTAATGGTTTTTCCACAAATTGACTTTAAAGTTTGGCTCATATAAGTGCAGTTTTTCTTACATATAACTTTTTTTTTAAAACGCAATCAATCTGGCTCCTTGCTAATGAAATGTAAATACAACCCCTGTATTCTTATTTGAGGTACATATTTCATTCACAAAAACTTCTGATTTAACCCGCTATTTAGCGATGTTTCTTATTTTTCCAATTTGAACGGTTTAAGAAAATGGCAGCATAGCTTCCAAATTGAACCCAAGTCAAACTTTTAATATGAGATAACCTTTGAAAGTATATGTGCAAAAAATCATCCAAACATGTTATATTTGAAAAAGTTTTTCTAACAAAAATTCTACTTTAGTGGCAAATGTGTACCATAACGGAAGTTGTTAGGAAAAACTTTTGCAAAATAAAAACATTTTTAGTTGAAATTTTGGAAACACATAGAAACTATAGTTTTTAAATGCATTTGCATATCACAATAAAAGCTGAACTTTGGGGTCATCCTGGTTAGCTGTAAAATGTTTTACAAATCTCGAATATTTCATAAAAACGATTTGATAAAATTACTTTTTTCTTACTATTATAATTCCACTTAAATGACTCTTAACACTGCGTCGACATTTTGTTAGCTCGATTAATTATTAGCCATAGAATTTGCGAAAACCGAAAAAACGTTCAACAGCGAGTTTTATTTTAAGCTTTGAAAATCAAATATGTACCAAAATGGTATTGTCCTTAGATTTATGATTTTGCGAAAAAAACAGTACCATAGATTGAAAATAAAGTACGCCATTAAAATCTGCATACCCGAAATATATAGACTTGATGGTCGGAACCTTATTAACTTGCTTGTAGTCAAGTCATGCTGTGTTATTGTAATGAACAAATTATCCAACTTACCTTTATATTATTAGCACCGGTAAGGAACATAGTTAATCTATCAACGCCAAGACCCCAACACCGGTAGGTGGTAAGCCATATTCTAAGGCAGTACAGAAATTCTCATCCACCATTTGAGCTTCTCATCTCACCGGCCGCCTTATCATTAGCTTGCTGTTCAAAGCGTTCTCTCTGAACCATAGGATCATTCAATTCTGTATAGGCATTACACACTTCCTTCTTCATGACAAACAATTCAAAGCGTTCAGTCAAACCAGGTATACTACTACGATGATATTTAGCCAGGGGCGACATAATTTGTGGATGCTCACATATAAATGTGGGATTAATACAATTCTCCTCAATAAATTCACCCACTAATTTATCTAGCAAGCGAGCACTTGTTCTAGGAGCTGGACATTCAACATTAAGTTTAGCACATAATTGTGACAAGAATTCGTTAGTTTCTTTAGTATTTAAAGTGGTGGCCGGAGGAAACTAACTTTTAATCTCTTCCAAGTCTGTATCTTTGAGCGCTGAAGTGGTGTGTGGTGTTAAAAGTTTGTTTGTAAAATCAATTTCTTCCTCTGGTCCCTCTTGACCCTCGGGATGATATTTAATTTTATAAGTACCGTGTATAGCCTTAACCATGCCCGAGATCATTTGTTCAGTGATTTCGATTAAATCAGAATATCAGCATAGGCCATATAGAATTCACAAGTGGTAAATTCAGGATTGTGTGTCAAATCAATACCTTCATTACGAAATTGTCTTCCAATTTCATAGACACGATCTAAACCACCTACCACTAACATTTTGTGATATAATTCAGGAGCTATACGCATATAAAGGTCCATATTTAAATCATTGTGATGTGTTTATAAAGGGTTTAGCTGTAGCACCACCAGCAATCATATTCATCATGGGGTGTTTCAATTTCAAGGAAGCCCATGCGATCCAAAAATTGACGAATATAAGAATGATCTACAATGTAAAGATTTTTTTTTAGTTAAAACAATTTAATTTTCGATTCAGAGCATTTTTTCACAGATTCTGACCTCCTTTTCTATAGAAAAATTCTTAGATTAAAAACTCTTTTTTTCTAATTAAAAAAAAAAAAAATAAACAAAAACAAATCTTTTAAATAACTTTTTTGAAAAAAAAAAAAAATCACT
Source organism: Delia radicum (assembly GCA_021234595.1). Lineage (NCBI taxonomy): Eukaryota > Metazoa > Arthropoda > Insecta > Diptera > Anthomyiidae > Delia > Delia radicum. Next base: position 131,851,753 of record CM037852.1, read on the forward strand.
GATGAGCCTGTCCATAAAAATGCAGAAACTAGTCTAGTCTGATTTAAAAATTAATAGTGTTTATAATTTTTAGAGAAAAACGTTTATTCTTCTTCTTAACCTCAACATTTCTAAAAAAAAATCATTACTATAATATAAATTTTTTTTTTGTATAAAAAAACCTCATTCCTTTTTCTAATAGCACAACTAATTTCTCTTAAAGAAATTTTCATTAAATTTTTTTTTTTTTATTTCTGTGCACTTTTTCTAAAAAAATCTCATTTCTACAAAAGTTCTCAGAATCTTAGGACATTATTTAAGTCCTAAGTAATCAGATCCTCAAAACAGTTTATAGAAAAATGTTCAGGTATATAGAAAAGTCTGAAGATTTTTAATTTTGAGGGCGTTTTTTTTATAAACAAAATATATTTAATATATTTTCTATAGCAAAATTCTAAGATTCTGCATAAATATTTCTATAGAAATATTTTAAGATTCAAAGGACTTTTTTCTATTGAAAAAATCTCAGATTTTGAGGACTATTTTGAAGACTATTTTCCAAAATTCTAAACCCTTTTTCTTTAGAATAATTGTAAGTTTAAAGATTTTATTTATAAGAAGATTCTCATATTCCGAGTACTTTTTTATACAAAAATTCTCATATACTAAGGATTATTTGTATATAAAATTTTTTAGATTCTAATGACTTTTCTATAGAAAAATCTGATATTCGGCGGACCATTTCTTTAGGAAAGCTTAGATTCTAAACCGTTCTTCGGAAAAATCTTTGATCAATTTTACTCAGAAAACACTACCCAGCCAGAAAAATACGAACGGCAAAGCATTGGCCCAGTGCTTTCAACGGTGGTATGAGCGTTGGCAGAGCGTTGGATATCTGAAGATTTAAGTGCTTTGCCAACCCCAAAATGATAACACCGGGCAGGGCTTGGCCGTTTCCTTTTTTAAAACGTTGGCAAAGCACTGGCAATGAGCGCTTTGCCAGTACCAAAACCATAATTTTAAAACGTTGGCAAAGCATTGGTAGAACAACCAATAAAGTGATTTTTAATAATATAATAAGTGCTTTGCCAACCCCAAAATGATAACACCGGTTAGGGCTTGGCCGTTTCTTTTTAAAACGTTGGCAAAGCACTGCCAATAAGCGCTTTGCCAGTACCAAAACAAAAACGACCTATAAAGTCCTACTTAGTAATTCACTTCAGTAAAGAGTTGTATTATTTCTTATTGAATGATTTTGGTAATTTGAACAAAAATAACAATTAATTACAAAATAACTGAATATTTTTTTATCAAATTATTTTTGTGCTAGTTAGCACGATTTTCTACTGCAATTTTACTAAAGAAAGAAATTTGAAAATAAATTTCTTAAGTAAATTTTAGTGCAAAAACTATACTTTGTGCTGACTATAATAAGAGACTTTAATATTCTTAACTTCAAATCATAAATTGCAATTTAGTTTTGAATTTTTCCACTCTTGTTGTGAACAAGGGATGTGGCACTGTTTTTATTAAGTTAACGGTTGTAAATTTTGTAAATAAGTACTGGCAATGCACTGTTTGCCAATGTTGGGAAAGCGTTCTAAGTCAGTACTGTGCCAGTGTTTTTTTATTTTACGGTTGTAAATTTGTAAATCAAGTACTGGCAAAGCACATTTTACGAACGTTGGCAGAGCGTTCTAAGCCAGAGCTGTGCCAGTGCTTTTTTTTACTGTTGTAAATTTTGTTAATTAAGCACTGGCAAAGCACTTTTTACTAACGTTGTCAGAGCGTTGTAAATCAGTGCTTTGCCAGCACTTTATTTGTTGGATCATTGGCAAATAGTGCTCTGACAGTGCTTGATTTTTCAGACCATTGGCAAATTTCTGGCTGGGTAGCTTTAAGAAAATTGTTTTTAAAAATTTGAAAAAAAACCTCGTAGAAGTTGAAAAAGTTTTAAAAAAAAATTAAAATTTTTAATGATTTAAAAAATGTCTCTATATGTTTATATTAATAATATACAAGAAGTAAATATTTTTCTTTTTTATTAATTAATAATCATATAATTACAATTATATACTATTACCCTAACAAAGCACTAGCTACTATGGCCTTCGGCGCGTTGTAGCGAAAACAGACCAGTGCCTCTGGTGGGAATCGAACCCACGATCCCCGCACTGATAAGCCAGCACGCTACCAAAGCCTGCCGGCTATGTTAAATAAAAATTAGTTCCCTATGCCATGTCCAAATCCCTACGTGGATATGTTGTGGTATCCTGACTTATGAATAAAATGTGAAAAATAACTAAAAAGCCGATAACTCAGAAACATGCAGGACATAGGGATTTAGTGGCGGTTAGATGAATAATTTATAATTAACATGTTTTTTTTTTAAAAAATTTAGAAAGCCAGTTTTTTAAAATACAGCGGTTTGAACCACGGATTTTGAAAAAAATGCATTTTTTTTTTTTTTATTAAATCTTCATTTACATACCGAGCCCTTAGGGCCTTATATGGCTAATTAAAGCTACTAAACAATAAAATTCTCTACTAAATTAAAGCATATAAAATAAATAATAATAATAAGATATAATATAATATAAATATGAGATCAAATGAGTCATTGGAAAGCCAGGTAGTTTTCTTTTAAAATCCGTTTTTAAAAATTCAAAATCGGTTGAAAATTACTGACATGGGAGGTATCACGACCCAGACCGGCAGATCGTAATGAACTTCAAAATGTTGTAGAGAATAAAAATTAAAGGGACCCGTGATATTTTAGCTGCCTAATCTCATGTTTAGGCGTTACTAAGTGGAACCGCCACAAATGAACACGCGTTTTACGGTGTTTTTCGGTTTATTTCGTTCTATTTAAAGTAACTATAGACAAATTTGGTATCAAATGAAAGGTTTTTTGAAGACATATTAACTGCTGTGCAAAGTGTGTCAAGACATTAATATTTTGTTTTAAAAAAAATGTGTTTTGATTAACATTAAGAAATTGTAGTTGTATTAAGCTAAAATAGTGCATAGTTATGCCTATTTAATTTAATATAGAGGGTGTCTGAGCTTTTCCCGATATTTGAAATTTTTGTTTTTATGCGACTTTTCTTTTTTTTTTGTTTTTTGCTTTTTTCCTTATATTTCAAATAATTCTGGGTCCACTATATAGGCAATATGGATATCAACATTTTTGGTTTCTTGGTTACTTCCCAGTTACGAATTTTCCGAGTAGTGAGTGAGATTGTAAGCCAAAGAGTGACACAGAGTTTGCTTCAACTTACTTTGTATTGTACAATGTACAATACGTATGTACACAGTCAGAGAGAAAGTAAGTTGAATGTGTTATAGAATTGTGTGTAACACACTTTCTCATTGTACAAAGTATCCTAGGCGTAGACGCTGTTGCTTACTTTTTAATGTACAAAGTGTGTGATGGTGGGCTGCCAATAGAAAATAAGAAGAAGAACAGAAAAACTTCGAAAGTGTTTATAGTTTTGAGGTAAAAAGCACGCGTTGTTTTACAAAAATTAATTTTATTAATTATTACTAAAAATAGTATAAAGATGTTGGAAGGATTTAGTAAGCGGCATTTACGACGTTTGGCAGCTCGGGAAAGAAAAGAAAATGTGTACATAAATATGTATTCTTGTCTATTGTACTGTATAAAATGTTTAAGTTTTATTATATTAATTAATAAAACAATAAAAATAATAAGTGAAGTACCAAAAATACTTTTTTTATTTATATTAAATAGTATGGTACTTGTTTTAATCTGTTAAATGCCTCTTATAACTCTTAAACTCTTACATTTTAAAATTTTTATATCAAAATTTTGAAATTTAAAGAGTTTATGAGATATAAGAGGGATTTAATAGCTTGAACGAGTACCAGTAAAAAAGTGGGTATATCTAACATTTTTCTTAGGGTGTATTTAATGTACACTTCCATATACTCAGTATATGAATAGATACTTTATGTTAACTACAGCACCCGTATACTAAGTATATGAGAAAATACTTCATTTTAATTACAAAACAAAACACAAAGTACATGGAATTGTATGAAGAACGGATACTTTCTCGTATACTTTGTGGGTTGGTGGTAATCAATGAAAAAGCGGCCATGTTATTCTAAAGTAAGCCTAAACGTATATAGAGTTCCGAGCACTCTGTACACACAAAGTATGCTATACGTATTTAAGTACGTAGAACAAACGTTCGTACTGGGTTGGTTAACTCTGTGTACAAATAAATATAATTTTCTTAAATTAAAAACTATAGTTTCCAAACAAAAAACAATGAATTTTCTGGGGTAAAGTGTTTATAACCGTCATATAATGACAATCGTAACTAATTATTACAATTAATTACTGTAGATTTTTTTAATTAGATTTTTACAGGAATAAGAAAATATTTTTGTTTGAAAATTTAACGAACACATTGGATACGCCAGACTGTCCCAGTTTCGTCCCCTCCAAGGACTCGTCTGTTGTTAATTTATGTGTAAATTAAAAAAAAAACTTTTTGCTTTGTGTCGTAGTGAGTTTTCAAACTCACAAATTTAAGCAATATTATTATAGTTTTGTTTTAAAAAATAATTGATTATTTTAGAAGCTTTTTTGTTGAAAAAATCTAGCAACTTGCTTGTTATAAAATTTTTTTTTTAGGAATTCTAAAAAGCACTTAATGTGCATTTTAATTTTATATTCTTCGTCAATTTCTATAAAGTCCACAATAATCTTTGAAATTTATACAAAGAAGGAACTTTAACAAAATAGCACAAATTAAATGCATAAAATAATAACATAAAAAAATTATACAACAAAAAAAATTTCGTTAAGCAGAGTAGAAAAATGTAGTCAATTTTATACACCGAAAAAATTCTCAAAAATCGCCAAAATCTGACAACCCTGACGTGTTTTTTTTTTGCTCCTCAAAAACATATCCAAAGTCATTAAATCTGCGAGTTCGAGTCCGAATATCTCCCTTGTGAGTTATGAATGTTTAAATGCCAGTCGCAAAAAATACTACTTTAGCGTTTGAGGGTATATCGCAACTAATCAAACCGGTTTTGTAATATACTGGACTTACAATCTACACTAGGTCATTTGAAAATGATTGCAATTTGTAGCACCGTAATATAGTCTAATCAAATTTAATTCCAGGCTAAAGTGAGTTAATGATATCTGATGAAGTCAGAAATCCATATCTGGAGAGTTTTAAGTATATTAAATAAATTAAATTCTTCAAAATTTTGAGTTTTGGATTTTTTTTTTAAATAATTTTTTTTTTTTGCCAAATTTCGATACGGTTAACGTCTGCAAATAAAAAACAATTCCTCCATTTGGAATCATTTGCAAAAAAACTAGGGGGAAGAATGAAAGACAAATAGATACAGCGTTTTTTAAAATACACTTTTTTTAGCACTTACAAAAAAACTCAATTCTCCATTTAGAAGCATTTTCAATAAAACTAGGGGGTGGAATAACCGACAAATCGATACACGAAGACTAATTTTGCATAAAAAAATGTCGGTTCTAAGGAATTTTTCCAAATGAAATATTTTTAAAATTCTAAATTCATTTTTCTACACAAAAACTGACAGAGTCTGAAAGATTTCGTAATTAAAGAAATTGTTTTTAATAAACGTTACCTTTGCACGAATTTGAAAAGTTTGCCGAACTTTAATATTCAATATCAAATCCAAATAACGTTGACGATAACGTGTTTCTTTATCCTTTAAACCAAAGTGCAAATGAGGCAACATATGCAGGCAAGGTGATAGTAATTTAATCTGATAATTGGTAAATAAATTAATATTAGGACAATGATAAACAAAATTAATATGAAAAACACGTACCTCTTGGGTACAATAGATAATTCACCCTTTTTAGTTTTGGCAGGAAAACCATTAATTCCAATAATATCACCACGTCTAATTTTGCCAGTATCAACTTCAAAATCTTGTTCAGTTTTGTACAATTTAGCATTGGCCATAACTTGAAGTTTAACACCTTCACCGCGTAAATCGAAAATATAAGTTTGGCTCCAGATTCACGTATAGCATGGACACGACCAGCAATACTAATTGAACACAAATTATTAACAACACTTATGAAAAATTCTGTATAAATTTTACCTCAATTGTTCATTTTCCAACATTTCACCATCATTAATAGTTGTATATTTATCAATGAAATTCTCTAATGAAATACTGACATGGAACTTATGTGGATAGGGATCTGTTGCTGGAGATTTCTTTAATTCCGCTACAGCAGCAGAACGTAATTTAAAATATTCATTGGGTGAGATTTCTTCTTCGGCCGCAGCACTTGATTTATTTTGCCCTCACCGGCAGCCGGAGCGGCCGCCACTTAGTGGCTTCTTTTTCAGCCTTTTCTTTGGCTTTTTGTTCGGCCTTCAAGCGGCGTTTAAGTTCACTGTAAAGAGAACAAAAATTTAAATTAGCAATAAAAATTATTTAATGATTTTTAATTTACATTTTAGTTTTTTTACTGGGTTGTTGTAGACAATAAGTAACTCTGATAAATCTTGTTGTAGACTGTGCAAAATTCCGTTGCATTAATGAATTATGATGCAATTTTAGTAAACTTCTTATAACTGGCAACATTTTGAAACACTCCCAAAACAATGATTAACAATTGGAATTTTAAATGGCATTAACAATATAAAACACTGTACAAATCACTTAAAAATGTAATACACAAATATAAAAATTCTCTTCCCTATTTTTCTACTTATTTATATGAAAACTTTTTTGAACTCCTTAGCTTTGCTGTTAAAAAATGTAAAATTGCGTGTATGACTTCTTTAAACCTCACTTTTTTGTGGCTGGTATTCTTGGAATCGTGTTTAGGATTTCATTCTTCTGACAACTAAGTGGTCTGTCTCGCTGGTCCTTTCTTTAAGAAATCTATGTACTTACTTTTTGAGAGTTGTCCAGCTTCAGCCATTGTTTAGAAATTAAAATAAAGTTTTTTTTATTTATTTTTAAACAAATTTAACTTTTTGCTTCGTGTCCAATAAAAAAACACAACAGTACACTCAACAAATATACTAAAGAAATGTCAAAAAAGTTGGCGCATGGTCAAAGCGTTGCCACCTTGATGATGTTACTGAAAAACAGGGTGCTACGATATTGTAAATTGAATACACGGGCCAAGCTAGATTGCAAAATAAGTGCTTTGCCAAAACGAGTAAAAAAAAATGAACTGTCAGAATAGAATAAAGAGCATATTACGTGTTTTGGCCAAACATGTGTTTTACTTTCTAGTGTGAATGTACGTCATTCATACCTAGATGCAAAGCTCTCGTTTTACCAAAACGAGTGGAAAAGAATAAAAAGAACTTTTGTAATTGAATAAAGGAAAATGAGTGTTTATCATTTAGGTGTGATTGCCATATACAGATATTTAATATGGCGTTGTAACCTACACACAAAAAATCGTTTCCAAGTAATTAGGAGCATTGCGACTAATAAAGTTTATTAACAAAAGTTATGCGAGAACTGGTAAAATTTACCAAGCTTTAACCACAAAAACTTGGTAATTCCTCCTCTTTTATTTATGACAATTAAGCAGTAAATCTTAATAATATTATCCATTCTATTCATAACAATCCCTAGATAGGCACAAAATAAATAAAATTAGTTTATTTTGTTTTTATAAAAGTTTTTGGTGTAAATACTTAGCGGCAACGCATAAACATATCTATACGGCGCGACTTCGTGTTTTAAGAACACGAGTGGACAAAAATAAAGAACTGTTGATATATAATAGAGCTTAAAAAAGTGTTTTGTCAAAACACTGTGTTTGCTCAAAGACGTTTCCGATTTCGCTAAAAGATCACAGTATGGCAACACTTATTAAGTTGTCATTTCATTGAAACAACAACAAAAAACTAATAAGAAAGAGAAACCTCAGCAAATTGTTAAATAGTGAAAATTTTTCTTGGTGTTAAATGGTGAAAAAAATTACTGTCTGTGAAAATTGAATAAAATCGCAATAAAATGGAAAATTTTACAATAAAATTATATGAAAAATGTTAAAATATAAATATGTGACCACTATTATAATAAAGATTTCATAATAATAATAAAATTTCAAACAAATAATAGAGTTTAAAAAGTGAGTCATTAAGACAGCCACCCCATCAAATAAGAATTAGCACAACCAGGAAAACGTAAGATAAATTAATAAAAATAAGAGATAAAAAAAAAAAGAAATAAACTATTATTATGCATACAATTTTATAATTTTTATTAAATTGTATAACATTAAGTAATTAACCAGTTAGAAAGAAAAAAAAATTGCGAAAAAAGTGTTTAAAATGGGCTCTGTCAAAGAGCCTTAGAGTACCGTTAGAAAAATCTATAAATCAAAAAAGTAGAGCAAAAAGAAAAATTGAGAAAAAGTCAATCAAAGAAAATTAAATAATCAAAAAAAAAAATGAAAAAAATAAAGGTAATATGTAATTTAATTATAATTTCAACTAAATATAATCGCAATTAATAAAGATTTTATAAAAAAAATGATGTATAAAAATGTCAATAAATGTATGATAATCTTTTGCTAACACATCTATTGAACATATTAATGTTCAGACAAAAACTACAATGGCAGAGGGTGGTTTCGTGGACAACAATTGTATACAACCCGCAGTATTGTCACCGGCAACAAGTGGCGAATATTGTGATAACAACATAGAATTGAATAAAAGCGTAGAACAGAAGAAGTCCAATACTGACAGCAGTAGCAGCTGCTGTTTTACAATAACAACAACAACAGCTACAAATAATGTAAACAAACAATTCCACACCAACAACATCTCCTACCCTCCTTATTAACAACATCAACATTAACAACGACAATGCCAATGACGACGAAGATGACGATGAGAGTAATCAAACATTTTATGAAGCTGCCGGTGAACCGGAACTAGTATTGGCATTTGAAAAATCATTGAAAACAACAAATGACGTCACATCAACACTACCACCACCACCACCTTTCAGTAGTTTTGCTAATAATCTAGAAAATTTGAATTTAAATGATAAAGTGCAAAATTTACAACAACCACACTTAGTAAACAATTTTGTTAGTGTACAGCCAATGGATAAATGCCGCATTGATGATAATGTATTGATGATTTGGATGAAGAATGTGAGGGTGCGGTTGGTATAGTTTCTACTATAAAGGATGCCCTTAATAATGTTGACGATGAAAAGGAATTGGATTTTTTATTATGCGGAAAGCAAAAAGATTTATAAAAATCGAAAGAAGAACCAGTTGTGGTGATGCGGAGAAAACGTACTAAAAGTAAGTTTTTTTTGTATATTTTAAATTTGCAATAAGAAAAATTAATTCGAAAAAAAAACTACAAAAGATATAATTTGAATCAGGCGAGGATCTACAAAAAGTTTTGGGGAGGAAGTAAGCATTTTTCATTAACTTTTCTAATTTGTTTTTTAAAACAATATAATTTTTTAAATTTTGTATTAAGCTTAAAAAATATAATATTCTACAAATAAATTCGAAAAGATTAAGTTAATGAAAAAACTTGCACAGAAACGTTAAAAAAACTGAGGGATAAATCCTTCTGCGACGATGATTTGTGGTATCAACTATACCGCTAACTGTACGTTGTGGTACAAGATATAGGTACCAAAGAAAATGGGAACAGTCCCTAGATTTTAATTATTGAAAACAGCATTTAAAAAAACAGCATTTATTCAATTATCTGTAAAAAAACTTACCCGCATTTTACAATCATATATAAATACAGTGGCTCGCAAAAAACGCGAACATCCAGTAAACATGAACGTCCCAGAAACATGAACACTTTTTTTTTACATTGATATTCCAAAAACGGAAACAAGTTCAATAGCTCTAAAACGTGAACACATTTTTGTTTTATAAGAAAATGTTTCTTTTTCTTCGATATTTTAGTAATTTCTTATAGTATAGTAAACACCTTTCTAACGTGAACAGAAAAACTCTAACTCTTTTCCTGTATCTCCTGTATTAAGAATTTTTTATATCAATTTTTTTAAAACGTATAGAATAAAAATTTAAATAGATTTAGCAGTTATTTTTATAGTAAATGTATTATAATTAAGAACTGTTAAATATCAAAAACGTATTAAAATCAATAATTTGGGTAATGCTAAAATTGTCTTAGATTCTGAATTTGGTCTATTTAAAAAAGTCCGAGAATCAAAAAGTTTTCTTGTAGGAAAAATTCTTAAATATTAATATTTTTCTAAAGGCAAGTGTCTGAATATTTAAAAATATTGTCTAAAAATTTATGTCTGAATTTAAGAATTTTTCAGGAGAAAAATATTTAAAATCTTTTAATATTTTATTTTTTTTTGTTAAAAATCATTATATTGATTATTATTTTTAAAGTACTTGGAATAGAATTTATTCTAAGTGGATCAATTCTGTAGTAAAATAGTTAAAAAAAAATCTAATCACTAACGTGAACAAAATCATAACGCAAAAACACCTTGCAAAAATTAGTTCACGTTTTTGAAAGTTCACTGTATATGAAAACTATTATTTAAAGTTTTTTGTTAATTGCACATTTTTATATATTTTTTTGCGAATTAAAATTATTGAGGCCACACCTGTAGTAATATTTATGATACAAATTGGATTCAACAAACTTAAATTGTTCACACTAGTTCGAGGTTTATCTTGACCTCATGCCAAAGGGTCAATATGAAAAATTCGCGATTTTTCCAAAAAAAATTTATGGCATCATAGCTTTCCAAGATGGTCATAATACAATTTTAAGTATAATGTGAAAATACTACCGGTTTTGACATCGGTAATATTAATTCAAAAATGATGAATGAAAATTTGCAAATTAAAAAAAAAATTAATTAGTTACAGTTTTGTATTCTTATTTATATACAGGATGTAATGCGAGGATGCGTTTAATGATAAATTTATTACACCATAAAGCGTTTTTTTTTGCCAACTAACATTTTTTTTGCAGATTTCTTAATGCTGCTTTAAAATAATTATAATTTAGAGACTGTGCCGCTTTCTGTGATACCTTTATCTGTAAAACAACTTTTTGTTAGCGGTTTTGTTGATACCACAAATCATCCTGTTTTGCCCCCAACGTACGTCGCATAGTGTAAGATTTCACCATTTTAGGGAGACACAATTTTATATCTTAGAAAATAGTCAACATGTCTCTAATATGAGTTAATCTATGGCATCCTAGTATATATCGCTTGTCTTTATTCTGTAGCTTTTGAAGCTTATCCTTCATCCGATGACTTTCAAGAAACAACAACGTTAAACAGTACTCAAATTTAGGTTTTACTATAGTATTATATGTGATTGTAGAAACTTTTCTGCAAACTCTTCTGAGGAAAGCTATTTTTTTGAAAATTTTTTTGCAAATATAATCAAAGTGCAAATCAAACTTCAGACTATTATGACACCAAGGTCTTTCATTTCTTTTACTTTCTCAATTGGTAGCAGTTCAATTATTATATTTGATTTTTTTAAAATTGCATTTAATTTTGAATTTTCGGGTTTAAGATCATAATTAAAATGTTACTATTACAAATGGATAACAGTAATAAATGTAAGAGTAGATGAAAAAAAAATCTTGTGTTGATCAGAGCTAGAGGGAGTTGTCGCACTTTCGACCTCATCAATACATGCAAAATTCTAAAACCGAACATTAAGGTACCATGCAATGGAAAATCTAATAAGAAAACAATCAACTAGAATACGTTTGTGCTTAAATATTAGTATACATGCCGGATTCCCAATTCGTTTCCTGTAATGGTAACATTAGCAGTTGGACTGGCAACCCTGCCATATAAAAAGCTTTAAGATTTAAAGCTGTTGGCTAAACTTGTAAGCAAAGACGAAAATAACTCATGTTGTTCGGGTAATCAATTAACATCACCGCTTTTCTGTGGTTGGTTGATATATATACCTGATCAAACCTTGAGTTTCTTGTGGGTGGTTGATTAGAATGAGGCTGAAGATGACTTAGTCGCTTAGGTCGAAAGTGCAGCACTCCCTCTAGCGCTGATCCCCACAAGATTTTTTTTCATCTTCTCTTACATTTATTAACAATTAGTGTTATATATTTGTAATAGTAACATTTCAATTATGATCTCAAACCTGACAATTCAAAATGAAATGCAATTAAATTTATATTCATAAAATTTAAAACACAACACAGCTACTAGGTGATCAATTGAGTAAGCCGTTTAATTTAACTATTTTTAATTTGGACAACAATCAAAATTCAAACTTTTGGCAAAATGAATAAGACAGAAAACAATTTAAATAATTAATTATATTAACAGTTTTTTTAATTAATTAAGAAATTTTCGTAAAGTAGCGTTTTTTAATGAACAAACTGGTTTTTAGTACAGTGTTATTTTAACGTCATATAGAAAGTCGCAATTAAATTTTAATTAATATGCATTTTACAACTTTAATTTAGAAAGGTTGAGGTTAAGAAGAAGGAATAAACGTTTTTTCTCTAAAAATTATAAACACTATAATTTAAATCAGACTAGACTAGTGTTTCTGCCTTTTTATGGACAGGCGTCATCAGACAGATACATTTTTCAACAACCTGCGGCTGTAAGAATCACACCTGCGCTCTTCTTACATTACAAACGTAACAATACCAAGTCATGACCGTTTAGCGTAATTCTTACTCGAACCAATTTTTCGAGTAAGGGTTAAAATCGAGTATAAGAACTTGTTATACAAAATTAATTTCTTTTAAAATAAGTTTGATTTGATATGTTTAACAACATATTTAAGAATTTTAAAAATTTGTATATTTATTATTTAAGTTATAAGCAATTTTCGTCTTACTCGTTTTGATACCCTAATGCTATAAACACATAGACCACAGCAGACTGCAGAGCTACAGGACTGCAAATGCCGTTGACTGCAATCGTCGCCGTGTGGTCAGCTACTTATTATTTTGGAAACGACAGCAGCATAGTAAACAGCTGATCACGATTCAATTTAAAAATATCAACAGCTGTTTTTATACAAATCAGGGATGTTAAAGTTGGTACAATTGTACTTTTTTTGGTACATTTTGACCTTCTAAAGTACCGTGGTACTACCGCGACTCATTTGGTACAATTTAAAAATTTTTAATTTTTCCCCTTTTGAATTTTTAGTATAGCAAACAAATTGTTATTGTGTCCTTTTTCATTGCATTTATTCGTTTTATGTAATGAGCTTTAAAATATATGCGACTATATCCGCCAGATTTTACGATTTATCATCATTTTAAGGATTTTGAAGAATAAAGTTGGCAATTTTTTTTTTTTTTAATATCGATTAAAAATTTACGATTTTTTACAAAATTTATCTGGCAGCTCTTACATATATTGACACTTGTTGCAGCCAACTTCACTTTTATTTTGAATTTATTAAAATTCTGAAGAAGTGAAAATTGATATATAGATATGGCATCACTTATAACATATGGGAAAACAGTGGACATTAGAGTGAGGTGAGTTTCTAAAAATAGAACTGTTGTGTTGTTGGAGTTGTACTTCTGAGATTATGTATGCAAGAACAATAACACCGTGTATTGAATAAAACTAGTTTTAATCACAACAAAACTCGACCTAACTATAGCTCAGAGGGCTAAAGCGCTCTGTCTAACGTGTAGTGCGAGTGCATGTGGCATTAGAAATCAGTTTATCTATACCACGGTCAGTGATTGCACAGAAAAATTTCATATAGACGCAATCGAACAAATAAAACATAACAAATATTACATTATTCAAAAATTCAAAAAAAAAACAGGGTCACTGACGAACGTTCAATACCAGAAACTGCGCAGTCTGATTCAGAAAAAATTGAATATTTGCAATGTAGTTATGATTTTTAGAAAATACACTCATTCTTCTCTACCACGCCTTTCACAATTAAATTAAATAAAATTGCATATTAATTATAGTATTAACTGCAATTGTCTGAAAAAGACGTTAAAATTCAAACTCAAACGAAAATTAAATTATTGTTAAAGAAATGAAAGAAAATTCCAAACAATCTTATATATGTTTAATTTAGAACGAGCTCTCAACCTCCGTATATTTACAAAAATAAAGCAAATCAAACATATTAGCTAGGTTAATACTAGTATTTCGATCTGGTTAAAGATCTCATCAGAACCCAATGTTTTAGAAAAGTTATAGCCTCCATAATAGGCAGAACTTTAACAAAAAACCGATTAATCATTAATTTTGCTCCATTCTTGTCTTCTTAGTAAAAATATTACTTCAGCCAGAGTAAAAACTAAAATTTTTTTAACTGAAGTCGTTAAAAAATTAAAACGTTTGTAGTTTTTGGTCGGTAGTAGCTAATTTCAAAATGAACTGAATGTCAATATGTTTCCAGACATTTCTAGTCGTTGCTGGAATTTTATCCATTCCACACTGGTCTGCAAATGTGGAAAGAGTTTTTTTCTTTTCAAAATATAGTAAAAACTAAGGAAAGAAACAGACTACATTAGCCAACATTATCAAGTCTCATACAGACTAAGGATTGGTTAAGAGCGACAAATTTATGCTGCTATGATGTAGAAATTCCAAATAGTTTATTAACTAAACAAATAATTCCATGATTTGGTCTCATATATTCATAAGACTTTTTTATGCCTTATTTTATTCATACATATAATGTATGTTATTGGAAGGTTTTGTTTTTTTTTTTCTGTACAAGAGAATTTTTATGTATTTTTTTTTTTTTGTTGTTTTAATAAATTTAAAAAAAATGGTACCGTCAACGTCCAAAAAGTACAATTTTTTTGGATGTTGGAACAAAATTGAAAACTCCATTTAACATCCCTGATACAAATGTATTTTTGTTTCAGTAGTGCCAATTACATCTTTTTTTCTTTATTAAAATAGAACAACATGCTTGGTTGTAGACACGTATATAAAGTTCACTTAAAAATACAATTACTTATTTATAATACATTATTATAACGTGAAAATAAATTTATATAACCCCTCTTGAATATTAATGCAATTATACCATTTGATGTTGCGACGTTTTTTTGTGTTTAACAAAATAAAATATTTTTAAGCACTAATTTGTTACATATTTTGTTTTATTGTCAACACTATTTTTGTTTTGCAGCCAACAAAAATAGAAATTAACCTAAGTTGACTACAGCGGCAAAAGTAGTCGGGTAGCCGTGTAGTTGTGTTGGTGCCAAAATAATCGTTTTCATATAAACGTGTGTATTTTATTTTTGACAGGCTGTAGTCGTGTAGCTGCAGTCGTCTATGTGTTTTATAGCATAACATCTACTGATTAGAAATTCTGGCTTTAAATTAATATTATGATAGTTTCACAATTTTAAATAGAAATCTAAATTACAAATAACATTTTCTTAATTTCAAATGAAAATTCTTAATTTCTATTGATGATTTCTAAATTTGAAATGAAAATTCTGAATTTCAATTCATACGAAAACAAAAAAAAAATATGTTCACACGGTTTATAAAGGCCTCATTAGTTGTTACTTTCTTTTGCCGTTCTGTGTCGTTCTGTTCTGTAGGTAATATTTTGTAATTACTTTTTCTGTGAAAGGAATCAGCTGTTTTAAAATGTAAAAGAAAATCTAACCAAAAACATTCAAATCAGAGATGATAAATGCGATTTTAAAATAGTACCAACCTGCATATCAAATAGTACTTTTTTGGCATCCAAAGTATAAAAAAAAAATTTAAATATAAATTAACAAACAACAAGTGCATGCATAAATTTGGTTTTACCAATTTTTTGTTTTACCCTCCAAAATGAACAATTACAAATGAAACAAAAAAATATATTAAAAAAAAAAAATATGTTGAGAGGTGAAAACAAAATTTTGAGGTGAAAAACTTTTTTGGATGTAAAAAAATAAATTGCATGATGAAAAACATTTTTTAGGTAACGAAACTATTTTTGTGGTGAAAAAAAAATTTTTTGTGGAGAAAAAAGAGTTTGCTGTGAATTTTATTTATTATTCACCGCTTAGCGTTTGGTGGAAAAATATGACGTTATATTTTATACACCAGACACTACAATGAATTCTAATAATTTACAGTGTATTATACACCAATTTGAATGGAAAATTTAGAGGTACTTTCACATTGTCACTCATTACTTTTGAACCGCTTTACCGGTTTTGCTCATTTTCAATACCAAACTTTTCGGAAAAATGTACACAAAGCTATGTAAATGAGCAGTGCGTACTAAGAAAATTAGCCGATATTGATTTAAAAAATTATTAAAATTTTGAAATTTTTTCTTAAATTCACTAAATTTTTAATATTTTTTGAATGTGCTATTAATATCTTGCTGTATTTAATTACGTTTGTCACAGTTTTTTTGCGAATTTAATATTTGTATTTGTATTCGATTTTAAAAAACATGCAACTAATAGTCAATTTCACATTTTTATAAGATTTTTATTATTTACTTTTTTCAAAATCAAAATTAGTTAATAATAATTATAACCTTAATTTATTTTATTTTTATTTATTTATTTTTATTTATTTATCTGTATTTCCATACAACAAGACATACATCTTTTAATTATAGTATGGAACTAGAAGAAGTTATAGTAATACAATTTAATACAATTAAAAAAAAAATTAAAAAAAAGGATGACAAATTTTAAAAATCAAAATTAAAAACAATTTAAAAACTACAAAAAAAAAATTACAAAGTTTAACAATAGTGCAAATTAATTATTAATGTTAGTTTAAAGTGTGTAGTTACGTTGTATTATTGTTCAAATGTTTTGTTATTTCGGTTTTAAAAGTGTTTACGTTGCTGCTTGTTTGTGCCCTATTCGAAAGTCTGTTCCATAGATAGATCGCGTTATAGTAAAATTGCCATTCCGTTATCTTACTTCTGTGTGCAATAGGTATAACCTTATTCCCCCTGTCGGACCTTGCAAAAGTTATCCGATTATATAAATATGACGGTACTTTTGTATACACGATTTTGTGCAGAAGCGTAAGAGTCCTGATGTTGACCAGATTATTAAAAGTCAAGTTGTAAAGTTTTTTACTTAAGGTTGCAATTCTATCAATAGTGTGAAGACCAAATACATATCTAGCAATGTTATTGAAAAGAGTATTCAACTTTTGCTTACTAGTGGAATCACAATTAGCATAAACTTCGCATCCATAAAGAAGTACTGGCATTAAATAAGTTTTAGCAATTTGCATTCTAATATTAACTGGAGTGCAAAAGTGCGTTGCCCACAGAGTACGAAGCATTGAGTACGTTTTACCTACTACAATATTAACGTGATTATCCCAACTGAGAGTATTATTAAATGTAATGCCCAAATTCTTTGCTGAAGTTACGATTTCAATTATTTCATTGTTAATACGAATGTCAACGTTAATATTTTGTTTTAAAGATTTTTTACGGATTATTAAACATTTAGATTTTTGTGGGTTCAGGCATAGACCATTTCGTGATGCCCAGCAATAAATACTGTCAAGATCAGAATTAAGCTTGCATACATTTTCATTTATAGTTTTAAGCGATGTGTTGATGTATAGCTGCACGTCATCGGCATATAAATGAATTTTACTATGGGATACATTATCAGGTAAGTCATTAACGTACAAAGAAAATAAAAGTGGGCCCAGAATTGAACCTTGTGGTACTCCCCGGGTAACAGATAAAGCTCCAGAATAAGAATCAATTAAGAACACAGATTGAGAACGATTATCAAGGTACGATTTAATTAATGATACTGATGTGTCACAGAATGAGAATTGATAATAGAGCTTTGAACAAAGTAATGAATGGTCAACAGAATCAAAAGCTTTTGAGTGATCTAAAAGAACCAAAAGTGTCAAATTCCCACCATCAATAGAACAACGTATATCTTCAGTAACGTCAATTAAAGCTGTGATGCAACTGTGTTTCTGTCGAAATCCGGATTGCTTGCTGGTGAGCAGATTGTATTGTGCTATGTGGTCACTTATCTGTTTATGTATTATTTTCTCAAAGACTTTGGATAGAAATGGTAAAATTGCTATCGGCCTGAACTCAGAATTGTGATTGAATTTAATCATTGGTTTAATCGATTAATAAAACTCTAATACAAGCATCTGTAATCAGTCGCACTCAGTGAATTCATGTGATTGAATTCACAGCGTTTGGTTCCAAATTAATTCATTGTTCATATGGGATTGCAAATCGAATTAATAATTATTGAGTTTTAAAGGTCCCAAGAAATTCATACATAGAAAAATTTTTACATCTGAGGTTTAAATAGTACTATAAAAAGTACTTTAGTACCAACTTTATCATACCTGATTCAAATATTGAGAAAAAGATTTCACAACAAACGCACTTTAGGCTGTCACTTAACGTTGAATTCTATTTTCAATAGATTTGTCCGCAACAGAACAGAACGAAAAAGTGAAAACTAACTACACATACAGACTTTCAATTGAACAGAAACAAAACAGCTGATTCGTAACAGAACAGAACGTACAAACTAATTCTGCCTTAATACTTTTTTTTATGAAATGATGAAGATTTATGGAACATTCGACATGCATTTTTATGAAATCTTTTATCATGTCTAGGAAAACTTCATAAATATGATGAATAATTGACGACAAACGATTTATGAAACAATTTTCATCAAAATTGTGAGATTTTTTTCCCTGAGTGTAGTTACGGTTTAAAGTATGATTAAGTTTTAAGTATTTTTATATTTTTATTGTGAGCATTTTAAAAACAAAACGCAATTTAACTATTTTAAAATTTTCGAGAAAAATTTATAAAATTAATTAATTTATTCCGAGTAAATAAACTAAAATTAAATTTTTTAAACAAAAACAGTGTAAATCATTACATAAAAGGTACAAAAATGCACTACAAGACTTTTTGATTTCATTAATAAAATTAGTGTTTTTGGACTTAAACGTGTAAAATTTTGTGGGGCTACATCGTAATCAATCAAAAAATAAATTTTGAATATTTTGTTAGTTGCGGCCTTTTTAAATTGAGGTGATGAAATAGATGCCCTGTTTCTAGAAAAATTTTAATTACAACAGCAATTTTGCAGTATTAACTCAATAAAAAAACGTATAACCCAAAAAATTTCGATATAAAAGTCAAATACATCTCTTATATTTCATATAAAAATGTTTTTTGCAATACAAATTTCTGTTACCCTTTAGTAATGCATAATTTCAAAAATTACAGATTTACAATTTTTTAAGATCATTCATTGTCGATTCAACAAATAATTTCATTATTTAGGCTAAAAATTGAATGTTTACAAAAAATAGAATATTTGTTAAAATACTTTACTTTAAAATATAAATAAATGTTTTTCGAATACCAACCACATTTGTACATAATTTTTATTTGTTTTGAGTTCAAATCAGAGACCCTAACTGGTATGAATTTAATTTAAAAAAAAATATAACAAAGTAGGTTTAGTTTTGTTTTATAAACAAAACACTTAGACTTTGGTAGACCTTGCACATAACAAACAAGTTTTCAATTTATTTTTGATCAATGGTGATAATCTTTAACTTCGGGCTCATATATTAGTTCTTATTTAGTGAGAAAACTAGTTTATATGAATGTTTGATGTTTTGCATTTGATTTTCACTTCTTTCAAAACGTGTTCTGATGATGGGAACCCAGGAAATTCCCGAAATAGATCTATCAACACATTCCTGAAATTGGTCAATTAATAAATTTGAAAACAAAAACTCTATAGATTATTTGTTAGGACAATATCCTAATAAAGAAATGGCCTCGAACTTGAATAATTTCATTGCACAATCAAAGGTCGAAAAAACATAATTCTTATTTTTAATAAAAATTATATCAAACTCAAAACACTTATTAATAAATTTTATTTTAGATTTTTTGAAATTACTGTTAAAAAATAACAGTTATTTTGATTTTTTTAAATTTATGTATGAAGAATCTACACTCATGATGATATTGTTTCATAAATGATGATGATATTGTTTCATAAATGGTTTATCATCAATTATTCATCATATTTATGAAGTTTTCATAGATATGATAAAGAGTTTCATAAGAATTTATGACAAATGAAATTTGAAATTTCTATTTGAAATCATCAATAGAAGTTAAGAATATTCATTTGAAATTAAGAAAATGTAATTTGTAATTTAGATTTTCTATTTAAAATTGAGAAATAATCATAACATCAATTGGAAGTCACAATTTCTAATCAGTTGATGTGTTCTAAATTAAGCATGGAATTTTGTAAATATAAATTAAATTTTTATAAATTCATAACATCAATTAATGTTTTTAAATTCAAAATGAAAATTCTTAACTTAATTTATTTTTTCTGAATTTTAATGAAAATTAATGTCAATTGATATTTTAGAAATTTAAAATTGAAATTCTTAGTTTTAATTGACATATTTGAATTACAGTTGCAAAAATATTGGGTTTTTAAAATAATGTATTAAAAATAAATTTTTGTCATCGGCTGTAGCATTTATTGTGTATGTACGCTACCAAAGAAATCATCTTTAAACATTTATGAAACATTTCATGAAAAGCTATGAAACTTCATCATATTTATGAAACATTTCATGAAAAGCTATGAAACTTCTTTATATTTATGAAACATTTCATAAATATGATGAATTTGAACTTTTATGAAACAGCTTCATCATATTTATGAAGTGTTACATTGGACGAAAATCAATGAAATTTTTCATCACATTTATGAAGTTTTTCATAAATATGATGAAGCTCAGAACATTAAAAAGAGAAAAAAATTTTAAGTACCAAAACGCAATTATACAAAATACAACTGATGCATGGACTAGTTTATAAAATAATAAGAAATATCTATAAAGTAAAAATTGAACAAGAAAAAAATAAATATATTAATAATAAAATAAATAGTGCAAATAACCAAAAAGAGATGTGGAATAAAATTAAACAACTAGTCCTAAGAAAACCCAAAACTGTGATAAAAACTGTGATCTATAAACAAATAGAATATGAAGACAATTTTCAAATAGCCAATAATTTCAATAATTATTTCGTAACAAGTATTAAAGAAATTAGATACTCTATAGAAGATGTGCAATATGAAAATCAAATATATGTGATAGACTCTAAATTTAAATTCCGTTCAATTACTTTACATGAACTGAAAGTTATATTAAAAAGTATTAAGAAAAAACCTGATTATAACAAACTATCAAGTGACATAATTCTAGATAATTGGGACAGAGCAGGCAATATTATATTAACCCTCTAGTACCCAAATTTTTATTTTGGATAAAAAAATAATTTTTGGATTTGACTTATTTTAAAAGTAAATGATATTTAAAAAAAAAAATGAAATTTTTGGTCAGATCGGGTTTTATAGCGCCAAAGAGGAAGACCGCCTCTAGGCGGCTTTAGGAAAACAAACCAAACAATTTTACAGAAATTATTTTTTTTTTCATATAGAGTACACTGTTTATTAACAAAAAAAGAACAGGTTATAACAGAAATGTGTAAAAAATAAACAAGAAATTCAGATTTCATTTTTTAAGTTAATTCAAACAAGTTTTGAAAAAAAAAAAAAATATTTAAATATGAGGCAAAAATAGTTTGTTCAAGTTATTGGTGGTGATAACCGTAGAAGCATTCCTTTTGCTAAGAAAGACACATGTTTATATTACACTTTCGGCATACAATTTGAGTTTCGGAATTGCAACCAGCAAATTTACAAGTTTTTTTTACCAGCGCGTGATAAAAACTGTGGAAAATGTCCGACTCCATCGAAACGGACGTCTGCGGGCAGTAGAAAGGATTTTTGTCCTGTACATTTTTTTTTAAATCTTGGCGTGGGCGCCCTGGAGCCTTTGGCAATGAAGGACTCTGCGTGCAGAGTACGGATGCTATCTCTGCTCGGAAGTTTGGCAGCTGGTAGCGCCTATCATTAGCATTAGGCTTGTTGATTCTGTTGAACAAAATATAGGCGTTTACCATGGCTAAGTTAAGCAAATGCACGAACAGTCGATTTGTATACTTGTTGCTCTTCACTGAATTTTATTTCGGCCAATAAGGCCATCCATGAGATGGACACCACCCATATGGCTATTGTATTCATGGATTATGTTGGGGCAATCGACGTCAACAAACTTTTTTTCAGAGCGAACAAAACGGGATACCTGTGTTTTTGGGTTTGTTACATTTTGAAAAGGTTTCGTGCCTGCGTAGATAGATGCGAGTCGCATAGCCTTATTATCGGAATCCGATTTGAACGAATAGTCCCCAAGGAATAAATTCCGCGTGATTTGAGATAAACAAGAAGTGGCAGTGAAGTGTAGTAGTTATCAAATTATATTATTTGGTTTTTATAATCTGGAACATTGCGTGACAATCGAACAACTACATTTGCTGCCGCTCCAAGGTCTGGCGAGCCAGTTTGCACAACATTGTCTCCTGCACCGCAATATATCTCGAAATTATAGCAAAAGCCGAAGGAGTCACATAAAACAAACAGTTTTACTCCCCATTTGTATGGTTTATCTCGCAAATATTGTCGAAGAAAAGTCTTCATCTTCGTTGTGAACAAATTCATCCACACATAAACGTTGCGTCATTGGAACGGATTGAAACTTTTCATTGAAATGATTCACAATTGGTCGTATTTTATACAAAGCATCGTGGTCTGCAGCATTCCTGGGGGGGCAGTTTAATATTATCATTAAAATGCAAATTACTCCGTATTGTCTCAAATCGATTTCTTGACATAGTATTTGGGATTGTTTGTAACGCAAATTCGCAACAATATGCACGGACACTCGGATAGCGAAAAACTGACATAAAAAATAAAATGCCAATATACTGACGAATTTCCGAATTGGTTGTAATAAAGGAAGTTTGTGATATCGTTTTGAGTGGCATATAAATTCGATTGTTCAACAATGTGCTCAATAATAGTGTCGCCCAAAAAGAATTCGAAGCATTTGAAAGGCGTATCAAGCTTTTTGATATCTTCTCCTAGTTCGGGCTCAGAAAATGCAATCGCAGAGTTATCCAGCACTAAATTCTTTTGGCGCCACAAAATTATCTTGAAAGTCTGAGATTTGGGATCTATATCCGAAACTCCCCTGTTTCACCTATAATACTATCTTCAGGCTGAATGATATTCTGATCAGCAGCCACATTGCGTTTGCGTTTCTGTGATCGAAATCGTCTTCCATATCTTCTTCTCCGTCAGTATCGCTATCGAAATTCATCAAATCCAAAATTTGCCCAATCTCCATCAGAAAGCGATGACAACTTTTACATTTGTCGACGTTCCATGTTTATAAATGCCAATTTTTTAGCTTTAATATCTCCTTAAATGTTCCACTTTTAAACTTACCTAAAATATTATTTTTTTCCGAATTGTCCTAAGACCGCCTCCAGACGGGCTACCTTGCAAGACCAACAAAAAGCTTGAGAAAAGATTTTTTTCTTTTTTCTTTTTTTTTTTGCTTTCTTTATACTACCAGCAACACACCAATAATTTTTCCTTTCACCTGCGACCACTTTAAATATTTTTTTTTGATTTTTTGAAATTCACACTTTTTGCAAAATAATTATTCCGTCCGTATTTCACAATTTTTTAACTTAAAATGACAGTGATAGCTGCCCATAGCATGAGCTTGCGTTGCGAATGCAATAAAAACAATTTTTGGACTTCCCCGAATTAGACAAAATACAAATAAAACCAAAACGTAATTTGGGAAGCGCATAAGTGAGCAATGAAGTTAGCCCGTCTACAGGCGGTCTTGGGAACTAGAGGGTTAAATATTATAAATAAATCGATGGAGACTGGTGTATTTCCAAATAATTGGAAAGAATCAATGATTTTTTCCTGTCGAAAAAAGTAAAGAAAAACATTAAACTGTGAAGAATACCGACCAATTAACACATTGAAAACATTTGAAAAAGTCATTGAAACAGTAGTAAAAGATCAACTGGAACAATACATGGAACAATACAATTTATTGTCAAAATACCAATCAGGCTTTAGAAGAAAATATTCATGTGAAACAGCAGTCAATTACGTTATAAACAGATGGAAATGTAAAAAGAAGAAAAATAAAATATTAGCGATTTTCCTTGATTTTAAAAGAGCATTTGAAACGATAGATAGGGATATCCTATTAAAAAAACTAGCTAAATACGGTATTCAAGATACAGAATTAAAATGGTTTCAGTCATATTTAACAAATCGTAGACAGTTGACAAATGTTAATGGTGAAATATCAAATGTAATAGAAAATGAATATGGAGCTCTACTTTTTGTTAATATATAAATGATATGGAAAATATGTTGGAGAAGTGCGAAATTGTTCAGTATGCAGATGATACCTTGATTTTCTCAGAAGCAACAACTGATGAATTATGTCACGAAAATTTGAAAAATGATATAGATAATATTAATAAATGGCTAAAAATTAATAAATTAAAACTAAACGAAAACAAAACTAAATTAATAGAAATCAATATGAACACAAACATAACTTTCAAAATAAATAATGTAATAATCGAAAAAGTAAATAATATAAAATATCTGGGTTTCGTAATAGACAAAGATCTAAACTTCAAAGATCATGTCGAATACATATGTAGAAAAATTGGCAAAAAAATTTTGTTTTTTAAAATGACAATATTAACCGCAATAAACATATATAACACTATGATAAAACCACATTTTGAATATGGGTCAACCATTTTATTTACTTGCTGTTCAGACCAACAAATAAATAGGCTACAAAAACTACAAAATAAGGCTATGCGCTCAATTTTAAAATGCAATCGGTTTACTTCAAAAAGATATATGTTAGACACACTGAAATGGTTAAACATTCAGCAAAGGCTGCAACTAAATACAATATTTTTATCCAAAAATGAAAATGGGAAGTTCACCCGATTACTTGATTGAACAAATAAGATATGTTGGAGAGGTTCAACCTTACAACCTTCGGAATGGCTTAGATTTTAGACGACAGCGAGCAATGCAGAAATCGTTATTTAACAAAGGATTGAAACTTTATAATATGATGCCTAGTGACGTCAAGAATGAAACAAATATAAATCTTTTTAGAAGAAAAACTGTAAACTTTATTAAAAATGTTAATTCTAATCAGAGTATATAATATTTGTTAAATTAATATAAAATGTCAATTTAAAGTATTTTAAATACTACTAATAAAAAAACTAAACTAAGCTTTTCCTTGTGTACAATTTTTTTTGAGTGTACAATTTAATCCGAAATTTGACCAGCTATTATTGTACTAAATAATATTATACTACATAGAATTTAGTACCATTAGGGCCAATTCGTATAAATGGTTCAATTTGTATTTTTGTTAAATATAATATGTAACTTAAAAAAATAAGGATCAGAGCAGGGTTAAACGTGGGACACCTCAGGGGGGTCCTATCTCCACTCCTATGGGTGACCACGATTAATAGTCTCTTGAGGATTCTATCCAGTGAAGGTTTCCAAACGATGTGGCGATACTTTTAAGGGGGGGAGAATCCTAGATATCTATGTAAGAGGGCATCTTATGCCCTCAACTGGGCTAGGCCAAGGGGCCTAAATGTCAATCCGGACAAAACTGAAACATGCCTTTTGATTTTGATGAGCCTATCTTCCTGGGAAAAACGGTTCACATCTCCGATAGGGTCAAGTATCTAGCGGTTGTTCTTGATAGGAAACTATCCTGGATTGACCATATTGAGGAAAGAGTGAAGAGGGCCCACATATCGTGGGCCGTCTGTAGAAGGGGCAATAGGATCTAAATGGGGTCTGAATCCCAGGATGACACACTGGCTATACATTAGCGTCGTCAGACCTATACTGACATACGCATCTGTAGTATGGTGGACACCTATGAGATTTGGTTCGTATGTGGGAGTCTTTTGATGGAAATCCTCATGGGACACTCGACACTGAGGGCCCATCTCCACCGTATTGATAGGGCGGACTCGGGAGAGAGTGTAGGGGCCTGTGGGGAGGACGAGGAGACCTTGGAACACTATCTCTGTGAATGCCCGACATTTGCCGGTATCCGGGTCGAAATACTATCCAGTGACCCAATATCCACATTGTGGAATCTTAGGGGCAGAGGATGGAATAGGTTGAGGAATTTCGTCAGTGCGACGGAGTTCCTGTGTTAGGA
The DNA here is from genome assembly GCA_021234595.1 of Delia radicum. Lineage (NCBI taxonomy): Eukaryota > Metazoa > Arthropoda > Insecta > Diptera > Anthomyiidae > Delia > Delia radicum. The sequence continues at coordinate 131,877,985 of CM037852.1, forward strand.
ATATGACATTTTTACCGATTTTTAGAACGCACAACAAGCCGACTCTCTGGCTTAGGTGTAAGTCCTTAGGGACTTGAGTCGGATTAGGGAAGCTTTCCCTTCTCCGAATCCTCTTTTCGACCTAACCTAACCTAACTTAAAAAAATTATGAATTAATTATTTTTTTATTTTATTATTTAACCAATACTAAGGGGATGCCCCCTACTAATGCAGTGCATTGTATTGATCAGGAAAATAGGGTATGGGAAGGAGGAAAGAGGGAGTAGTGTTTGTGGATATTTGTTTTAAATTTTTCTAAATTGTAAGTAACAGGGAAGACTTCTGCGGGAAGTTTGTTCCACATGCGAATCGTTCGCCTAAAAAACAATTTTTCTCTGTAATGCGTTGTGCGAAACACAGGACAATCAACTACAAACGGATGTGCCTCTACTAGATAAGCGAGTATTACGAATAAAAACTCGGGCTCGAGGAAAAAGTTCACTTATCTCAGATGAGCACCTCCCATGGTAATATCGATAGAAAAGTGTCACACAACCCACATTCCGACGATGCTCCAATGAATCAATAGAGTTGGATACACTACTGTCATTGATAAGCTTCACCGCCCTCCCCTTAACACGGTCCAGAAGCTTCAGAATAGACACTGAAGCCCCTGCCCATATATGAGAGTTGTATTCCATTTTCGGCCGGATATAGCTGGTATAAATAGTAAGGAGATCGGATGGAATGAAGTAAGTCTTGCACCGTTTCAGAAAACCAAGACACTTGAATGCCTCTTTCGACACTTGGAATACGTGCTTATTCCAGCGGACATC
>CM037852.1:131878899-132056390 GCA_021234595.1 Delia radicum
TTATTTTAGTTCAATCTTTTTTCTGAGTGAAACTGTATTCTCATGACCAGAACATCAAGAGTATCCGATTCCTCAATACCTATACCATCCATAGCTACAGATGCTACAATGTTAATTCCACAGCCCGTCTGTGGGTTAACATTCAACATTGATTTTTGCGTGCATTAAAACCGACCTTATTCGCGCGACCCCACTCAGAGATTGTAGAAAGGTCTTGATTGAGTGTGTCATTCATATTCTGCCGCATGCCCTCTATCTCCAAAGAGCTTGGCCTGTGATCGAATGAAAATGAATGACAAATGTTGCTGTCATCTGCAAAAGAGTAGATAGGATTGAAGGTCTGACCAAGAAGGTCATTAATAAAAATAAGAATAAGGGTAGGAGAAAGAACAAAACCTTGCGGTACCCCTGAATTTAGCCGAAACTCGTTTGATGAGACTCCATCTAAAAACAACACGTATAGTGCAATCTCTGAGAAAACTCTTTATAAATCGAGAGAAGACATTACCAACACCAAAAGCAACTAGCTTAGTCACGAGTGCCCCATGCCACACGCAATCGAACGCCTTGGAAATATCGAGAGCAACCACTTTACTCTCACCAAAGCGGTGGAGTGACCGTCTCCAACGTTCCGATACAAACGCCAACAGGTCTACCGTAGATCGACCGCTACGGAACCATTCTGTCGATCATTTAAAAGTGAATTGGTCTCTAAATATTTCACAAAATGGTAGTTAACCATGGTCTCCATCACTTTGGAGAGCGAAAAAGCAAATTGCGATTAGTCGGTAATTTTCAGGGTTGTTAGCCACACCCTTTTTAGGTATTGGCTGGACATTGGACACCTTCCAGCATGAGGGAAAGACGGTACGAAGAGCTGAAAAGTTTTGCCAATGGACGTACCAACGTAAAAGAGCACAGTATGCCGTCCGGCCCCGGTGACTTGTTTACGTTGAGCTCCTCAAGAACCCTTTTGACTGCCCGGGCCCGAAAGAAAATCAAAGGCATAGTATAGGATACCCTTTCGAGAACGGGCAGTGGTTGATCGCTTTCCGGCAAGAAAGAATTCCTTGCAAAAAGTTCAGCGAAGAGGTTGGCCTTATCAACCGGGTCGGTGAATGATTGACCGTCCTTTATAAGAGTAGGAATAGAAGAACTACACACAAATAAAAAAGTTAGTAAAATCAGCAAAAAATTTTGCTGATTCAGCAAAATTTTAGTCAGGAGGGTGCTTGCAAAAAAATTGCTAATGTCAGCAAAATCTTTTGCTGAAAATCAGCAAGCTGATTTTTAGCAACAAAATTAGTAGATTCAGCAAATATTTTGCTAACACTTAGTAGATTAGAAATTAAAAACCCTTGCTAAAAATTAACAAAACTTTTGCTGAATATAAGTAGACTGAAAAAATCTCAAAAAATTTGTAGAAAAATTATACTTTAGTTAATTAATTTGCTGAAAATCATAAAACATATTTTTGTGATTCTTTTTAAAATAATTTACAATACGTTACAAAATATGACAATGTTCATACTCCCAAATTGACGATATGAATTAATGTAATATCTAAAAACAATAGAAATAATTATATATAACATAAACGAAATTATCTTTGAACTACTAACATCAATTATTGTCTAAATGATGCTATCTTTTAAAGGAACGCAAATACGGCAGGGAATTATAGAAACGAAACGAAAAAATAACAAAATATAACATATACAACCCTTTTTTGCAATACGAAAAAATCAAACAGAAAAATCTACCTAAGATGTATGCCTTTGTCTTTCGCTTTAGTCTGTCTACCTATTGCATATTTGTTTGCAATTTGACCACACAAGATTGTTAATATATATAAACTTCATAAATTTAAATATTTTATTTTTTCTTTTATTTAATTAATAGACAATTACTTTCACAAGCCGGTGACTACGCAAAATTCAAGTTGTTTTAATCCACAATTTTGTTTTATGTATGAAAAACAGATACAAAAATCTTCCATGGTTAATTTTTTTTTGTATTATGTCTTACTAGAGTTGTACTTTTTAGTATAATTTTCCTAGTCACTACTACGTCGTGACATGCCGCGACATCTAATTCATTTTGAGTATATCCTTCAGTCTGGTTGTCGTTCACACTATTGATGTACTAATCAACACAATTTTTTAGCAAAATAAATTAGTAAAACATTAGTAAAACATTAGTTCAAAACAGTTAAGTGCTGAATAAGTATAACTAATATTTTAGTTTAAAACATAATTTTAGCAAAAAATTTGCTGAAAAATAGTATACCTGATTTACAAGATGTTTTACTAACTTTTCTACTTACTTATTTTTTTGAGTGTAGCATTATCCTTTACTCTTTTAATGAACGCCCAAAAGGTCTTACTGCCCCGAGGAGCAGAAAGAACTTTCGCAAGTAGACGCCGTTCGTATAGAACATTTTCGCGTCTAAGTACTTTGGCACACTCGGTTCTCGCCTTTTTGCGATGCAGATCAGTAACGACGTTCTTATTCGAACGCCAATTACTGACCGCTGCCCCTCTGGATCTGACTGCATTTTTGCACGTCTGGTTAAACCAACACTTGTGTTTTGATTTTCCCGAAATATGCTTCGTTGGAATAAAAAGTTTCATTCCTAGCATAATAATATTGACTACCATTTCTGCAGCGGCATCGACGTTGTCGTCGAGAAAACAAATTTTCCAGTTAAAATGCCGAAAGAAATCGTTGAGCTCGGCCCAACGAGCTTTTTCGTAGAGGAAAATAGAGCGTTTTCTGCGCTAAGTTAGAAACGCTACGAAGAGTAGAATATGAAAAAGATGCAGAAATAGTACTGTGATCCGAATTTCCGAGAGGTGCAAGTATTTTCACTTCGTACTTTTCAGGGTGAGAAGTGAGGAAGAGGTCGAGAGTGTTCCGCAACTGCATTTCAACACACGCATTGTATGTTGACTGCTTCACAAGTTGCGCAAGATCATTTTGCGCGCTTAAAAGCTCAGCGTATTTGCCCTCGGGAGTTGTATGGCTCGAATGGCGAATCCAGTATGAGTTGTGGATATTAAAATCACCAGCAACTACGATTTCACTATTCGGACAACTCTCCAAGATTTTCGAAATTGAATCGGAAAGGGCATCGAAGCCATCAAGGGATTTAGCCAATTCCGTATTTGGACTTCTATATAGAAATCCGAAGTGCAATATGTGTGACCTGATTTGGAATTTAACCCAAAGAGAGCTAAATTCCTTATCATTACAGTTCAACTGTTGCTGATACTGGTACACAACATCATCGCGAATGTACATTGCAAGGCCCCTATGTAGAGAAAAAAGGGATAGAAGGTACCCAGGTATGTGAAAATCCTGTGGATCAGCATCCTCACAAACCTGAGTTTCACATAAGGCGAAGACATCCGGCCTATGAAAACGAATGTGAGCATATACAAAAAGTGATTCGCTCTCAGTCCGAGTATGTTGCAGAAGTCTATACGAAATCTGCCTGTCATAACAAATAATTTTAAATAATTTTGAATAAAACATTATTGAATTTTTCACTGAAGGTGAGATTTGCATTTTGAAAGTGAGAAAATTTCAAATACAATTATATTTTTTTTAACTATTTATTTATACAAGGTGGCGCAAAAGTAATCCTCCTATCAGAAAATGCTATAAATTTTGCGATTGGCCCCTAATGTCAGATCTGTTTTGACATTTGTGTAGTAAACACATGCGAAATACACGTTAATAAACAATGTTACGCTACACTGCTCCAGAACGCGGAATATTGGTGACTATTTATTTGACCAATAATCGGTCGGTGACTTTGGCACAACGTGAATTTCGTCGCAGATTTCCTGGCCGTCCAACGCCTACTGGTGAAACACTGCGACGTTTAGCCGCTCGCCTCGAAGAGACTGGCACAACACGAGATGCTGCCAGGCGTGGCAGACCCCGGAGTAGCCGTTCTGCAGAGAATATTGCTGCTGTAGCCGAGGATGTCATGGAAGCGCCGTCGACATCGACCAGACAAAGTGCCACGCAAATGGGTATCAGACGACGGTCTTTACAGCGAATTTTCGTACAAGATTTGAAGATGTTTCCGTACAAAGTCCAGACGGTGCATCAGCTGTTAGCTGCTGACCGCCAATCGCGTGTAACATACGCTCAAGCCATCCTTAATCACCACCAAGAGGAAAATGATTTTTCATCAAAAATAATCATGAGTGATGAGGCCCATTTCCATCTTAACGGGTACGTAAATAAGCAAAATTTACGCTTCTGGGGCACTGAAAATCCGCGTGTAACCCACGAAGAGGCATTACACCCGCTCAAAGTCACTGTATGGTGTGCTGTTTTCGATGGAGCAGTCATCGGACCTATTTTCTTCGAAGACGTCGCGGGCCAAACGGTTACTGTGAATGGTGAGCGCTACAGAGCAATGATCAACGAGTTCTTTTTGCCGCAACTTGATGAATTGGGATTGGAAAACATGTGGTTCCAACAGGAACCACTGCACGTGCCACAACCGATATGCTGAAGGATGCATTTCCCGGGCGCCTAATCTCCCGTTTTGGCGATTTGCACTGGCCAGCAAGATCGCCTGATTTGACCGCTCCAGACTTCTTTTTGTGGGGCTTTCTGAAGTCGCGGGTTTATGTCAACAAGCCTCAGACTCTTGCAGCTCTTAAAGACAATATCCGTCAAGAATTTGAGGACCTATCGCCGGAAGTTTTGGCCAAAATGATGGAAAATGCCATAAAAAGGGCTCAAATGACAATCAACTGTGGCGGCGGCCATTTACATGACATCATATTCTCGACTTGATGTAAAAAAAATTAAAATACCAAATAAAAATAATCCACAAGAAGAATCAAAGTTTTTCATTTTTTTTTTAAATTACAGCCAAAAAACATCGGAAGGTTGTTTTTGCGTCACCTTGTATATACAATTAAGTTAACACATTTAATTTGAAATTAATAAGGAAGAATAAAATTATGCTTAAACGAAAATTTAAAAGTTTTAAATAAATGAATTTTTTAAGAAAAAATCAACTGGCAATCTGTGGTTCATATTAACCGAGGAATTTTGCGATACATTTAATAAAAAATTTATGTGCTTTCGGCTTAAAATTGTTCAAAATTAAAAAAAAAAATAACGGAGAAATTGCAAAGCTTTGGATAGTTTGTATTTAAAATGTAAAATGATATGAAACTTTTTACAGTTTTTTTGTTTTTGTATACACCGAGATTACTTTAATGTTATTTTTATTTATTTATAAAGAGCTTTCAACCTCCGTATATTTACAAAAATAAAGCAAAGTATATATATTAGCTAGGTTGATACATGTATTTCCATCTGGCTAAAAATATCATTAGTGTCAGACCGAACAGTTTCGCAAAAAAACTATATTTGGTCGGCTTTTTGGTATCTAGTGGCAATGATGTTAAATTTTGAAGGTAACAAGCTTGTTACAAATTAAAAATAGAATAAAAATAATCTCGATGTATATAAAAACCATGGTTTAATTATACAAGGTTTGCCACATAAGGGTTTTTTTTTTCGGTTGATCTAGACAATTTTGACAAAATACAGAACAATAATATTGACGAATTTACAAAACGCAATAAGAAAATAAAATTCGGCATAAATAAGACATTTTCACACTAAAATATTTTTGTTTGATATATTTCTAAGAGTTTTGAGTATTTTGCGTTGTTATTGCAAGAACTTAAATTGTATTTCAATTTAAAAGCTAATATGTTATCTTTATTGAAATTCTAAGGACATTTGTAAGATTAAATGGGTGTACTAAATATTTAGGTCGGTCATATGAATGTTTCTCTATTTTGAAATGTTATTGTTGGGTAACGCCACAAATAAAAGTTCTTGTTAATTGGTCTATGATAAAAACTAATAAAACTGTATCAAATAATAAATTTTAATAAGGAAACTTTAAGAATACATCTATAGGAGTATATATGAGGAGCAAGTTTAGGAAGCAACATCTTAATAAGACAACATTAGTTAAATGATTTTTTTAAACTAAAATAAACCTTTCACAGTTGTTAGCGGTCTCTGGTTCAAATTGACATATAACGCAAATTTAATTCTGGCTTTAACACGACCTTTCCCGAAGTGCTTTTATAACCCTTTTTTCCAAATGAGTGGTAACCTTGTTCCCACAACATAGGCAATATAGTATCACCTTTTTTGTTTTTTACTTTAATACCGTGTACAAAAAAATGGGATTTCTTAAATTCAAGCCTTGTTTTCATACAAAAATGTTGTAGTTTCTAACCCCTATATGCGATTGCGCATCTAAAAAATGCGTTTCTAATATTAGTTTGTACTTTACAACATATCCAGGTTAGGTTAGGTTAGAAAGGGTTATGTGCCCAAGGGCACATCTCCACTCGGAGACCAATACGGTCCATTGTGAATCCCTTCAGTGAAAAAGTAAGAAAAAATAGGAATATACAGATAGATAGATTGAAAGATAGATAGAAAGAAAGATAGAAAGGATTTATACTCCCCAGAACAAGCTCCTATCGTCCCCTTACTAGAAACAGCCGTCCTATTTCCCTGACAAATCTCAGCAATTCTACTGGATTGCATCCAGCGACACACCCAAGTTCGTCGTGAAATCTATCTCCTAGCCGTTTCTGTCTGAGACCCTGCAACCTCGGACAGTTGCACATTATATGCTCAACTGGCTCCAGTTCCTCAACGTCGTCGCACAACCTGCAAAAGTCCGGTATGTTCCTGTCCCATCTGCTAGTGAAAACCCTGATAGAACAATGACCCTGACAGAACAATGACCGTAAGGGTCCTGAGACCATCCCTGTCCAGTCCCAAAAGAACCTTGGTTGCCCCTGCGTCCAATGCGAGCCATAACGCCCTAGACACCCTGCAATCCATTCTGTCCCTCCATGACTGGTTAACGGTTTCGCGGAATCCCTTCCCTGTTCGGGAAGTCCACCGGAGGTGTTCCACCGAAGTCTAAGGTAAAGATCATATGATCCGATATTCTCTCGAGAATACTACCCTCATCAAGCAGTCCCACTTCGTACAATATTTTTGTGTGATCATCCCTCCTAGGTCTAACCAGCGCAGACTCGTAGAGCCTAAATAAGTTCCTAGCAGCCACACTCCTCACATAATGTTCAATTGGGGACAGATGCAGTATGATATCCAAGTTTCAATAAAATCTGCTGATGTACCACTGTGTAGTTTCCTTGTAAGTTAAGGTACCCAGCCAGAAATTGCCAATGGTCTGAAAAATCAAGCACTGGCAGAGCACTGTTTGCTAATGGTTCAACAAATGAAGTGCTGGCAAAGCACTGATTTACAAAGCTTTGCCAACGTTAGTTAAAAGTGCTTTGCCAGTACTTTATTAACAAAATTTACAACAATAAAAATATTAAAGCACTGGCACAGCCCTAGCTTAGAACGCTCTGCCAACGTTTTTACTTGATTTACAAAATTTACAACCGTAAAATAAAAAAGCACTGGCACAGCACTGGCTTAGAACGCTTTCCCAACATTGGCAAAAAGTGCTTATTTACAAAATTTACAACCGTTAACATAATAAAAACAGTGGCACAGCCCTTGTTCACAACGCTGGCCAAATGTGCTTTGCCAGTGCTCGATTTACTAAATTTACAACCGTTTATAAAAACGAAATTTAATGCATGTACTTGTTTTAAATAAGTTAGCAGGTTTTTTTTTTACTTTATATACTTTATATACTTTAAAATTTAATTATTTTTTTCAAATCTTAAATGAATTTAAAAGCAAAATCAAATCAAATTCAAACACTCATAAAAAGTCAGTAAAGTCATCATCATTTTTGCTGGGAGGATACTTGCAGAAAAATTGCTAATTTAGAAATTTTTTGCTGATATTAGCAATTTTTCTGCAAGTATCCTCCCAGCAAAAATGATGTTGACTTTACTGACTTTTTTGAGTGTATAATAAGTATTTACTCAAATCGTATTTACAAACTTTTCTAATCTATATCTTTATAAAATTTGAAATTACAAGATTGGAAACATTCAAAACTAAATTGTAATTTATGATTTGAAGTTAAGAAAATTAACGTTTCCTATTTATAGTCAGCACAAAGTATAGTTTTTGTACTAAAATTTTACTGAAGACATTTATTTTCAAATTTCTATCTTTAGTAAAATTGTAGTAAAAAAGTCGTACTTGGTGCTAACTTATCACAAAAATAATTTGATAAAAAAATATTCAGTTATTTTGTAATTAACTTAGCTGAAGCCTATTGTTATTTCTGTTCAAATTACCAAAATCATTCAATAGGAAATAATAATACAACTCTTTACTTTAAGAAAATTACAAAGTAGGACTATACACTTCATAAATAAATATCGTTTTCATATATAATATTCTTAATTTAATTAAAAATTTTAATTTAAAATCGATAATCAATTTGAGTTATAAATTTTCTAATTTCGAATATATAAATTCGAAAATTCGAAAATTTCACAATTTTTAATTTTCAAAATTGAATTTACCCAATTAAAAAAAAAATCTTTTTTTTTCTAAATTTCAATTTTCTATATGAAAAATAGAATTTTATTTAAATTTATTTTCATCGGGATAAACATTAATTGCATTTATAGTAATTAAATGTGCTAAAATCCCAAAACTTATTTAACAAATTGTGAAAAGCAATCTGATGTAGGCGTGTCCCTATCCGGATTTCATTCCTGCCTAAGGAAATCTTCAGGGGACTTTGTTGTTAGAATTTCTAGAGATATTTGTTATGTTAAATCACAAACTCAATGAGAATTTCTTGTCCTCGTCTAGGAGCGAGATACAAAATTTAAAATATCAATGAAAAACCAAAACAACAACAAAAAATTGTCACAATTGGCTTTGTCATCTTCCAAATACTACTCTGTTTTTTTGACAGATCTAGCAATGTAGTGACGTTTATTCAAGTAAATCAACAATAGAAAATCATATGTTTTCTATTAGTGTCAGTTACATTTAAATTTGCACAAGCACCTGCATATTTGTTATTTAAATTTATTTTCATCGGGATAAACATTAATTGCATTTATAGTAATTAAATGTGCTAAAATCCCAAAACTTATTTAACAAATTGTGAAAAGCAATCTGATGTAGGCGTGTCCCTATCCGGATTTCATTCCTGCCTAAGGAAATCTTCAGGGGACTTTGTTATTAGAATTTCTAGAGATATTTGTTATGTTAAATCATAAACTCAATGAGAATTTCTTGTCCTCGTCTAGGAGCGAGATTCAAAATTTAAAATATCAAAGAAAAACCAAAACAACAACAAAAAATTGTCACAATTGGCTTTGTCATCTTCCAAATACTACTCTGTTTTTTTGACAGATCTAGCAATGTAGTGACGTTTATTCAAGTAAATCAACAATAGAAAATCATATGTTTTCTATTATAATTTAACCAATACTCAGGGGATGGCCCCTACTCATGCAGTGCATTGTATTGATCAGGAAAATAAGGTATGGGAAGGAGGAAAGAGGGAGTAGTGTTTGTGGATATTTGATTTAAATTTTTCTAAATTGTAAGTAACAGGGAAGACTTCTGCGGGAAGTTTGTTCCACGTACGAATCGTTCGACTAAAAAACGAATTTTTGAATATGTATGTTCATTTTTTACATAATTTTATTAATTTAAATAATAAAACCAAAATTTTATACAAATATTATAATAAGTACACTGTTTTTTTTATTAATTTATTATTTACTTTATTAGTTGTTTTACGAATGCTTTGCCAACGTTTTAAAATTATGATTTTGGTACTGGCGAAGCATTCATTGCCAGTGCTTTGCCAACATTAAAAAAAAACGGCTAAGCGCTGCCCGGTGTGATCGTTTTGGGGTTGGCAAAACACTTAAATCTAGTGTCCGACCGAACTCATTTTTTTCGGCCGAAGCCGAGGCCGAACTTCGGCCATAATATCAATGTTCGGCCGAACCCGAAGCCGAACTTTTTGTTTTAATAAAAAAAAATATAAATTGTTTTTTTAGATCAATAAATTTAAACCAAAAAGTTATTAAACATAAACAAAATACAAATTTATAGGTATATTTTTTAAAAAAATCATATTTGGAAAATAGTTTTACTATTTTAAGTACAAAAAAAGAATAAAATATTTGTATTGTACTATATTTTATAGTCAAAGAAAAATAGTTGATCGATTTTTAAGTTGATATAGAAAAACAAACTTAAACTTTAATATTTAAAATTTTAAATTAAAAAGTTTGATATTGCAATGACAGAAAAGCAATTTTTCCGCATTCACACCATGTGAATTGCTTCGTCTATCAGAATACAGCTGCCCGGCAGCGCTAAAAAGCTGTTCGCTAGCTACACTAGTTGGTGGGGCTGATAAATATTTTATTGCTACAGATTTTATATTTGTAAATGGACTTGAATTATAATACGCAAATATATTTATATTTCGGGACTTAAAGGCTCCGTAATAAACATTTTAATTTCTTTTTCAATAAAATTTTCATTTGGTTCTGCTACTTCTAAGTCTGGTACTGCATCATGTCTATCAGAAATTGATGAACCTGTTAATCTCTTTTTAGGATTACTTACTACTCGAAATTAATTGCAAAATATAAAAGTATACGTTTATTTAAATTATATCGCATTAAACTTGATTATTTGCTTATAAGTCTTGTAGGTATATTTCTGGAAATGTTTTTTAAACTCTTTTTGGCTTTTTGAAATTTCTTCACACACATTGATATTTAAATATCGTTTTTTTTTTTGGTATTCTATCATATTCAACGTTGTATTTTTTATGAAGTTTTTTTGTAAATTCTGAAAAGTTGATATAACCACAGTTGTTATTTATTTGTGCTTTTTATAAATAATCATAAGAAGTTCGGTAGTTCGGCCAAATTCGGCCTTAATTTGGCCGAACACCGAACTTGGCCGAACTTCACTTTTTGGCCGAACTCCGAAGCCGAGTACTCGGTCGGACACTACTTAAATCTTCCGAAATCCAACGCTCTGCCAACGCTTATACCACCTTTGAAAACACTATGTCAATGCTTTGCCGTTCGTATTTTTCTGTGTGGGTAGTTAACCTAGATACGAACGCAAAGCGTTGGCCCAGTGCTTTCAACGGTCATGATGTCCAAAACTCAAATATAGCAAAATGTAGTTAATATCAGAAGAAAATCAGAAGAATGAAAAAAAAAAAACGTCTGAAACTTTCGAATATTTGCTTCACCACAAAATTTAGTTTCACACAATTTTTTGAGTCTTTAATTTTTTATAACTGAAATTCTTTTAACTTTCTGTCCAATTTAGAAAAATTTGCCAAGTTCTTACTTTTTGAAAAGAAAAATTTCTTGCATTTTTTAATTTTACTTTATCTATTTTCTAGATCTCAAAGATTTTAATCACATCAATAACACTAGTTATGCCAACACTGAGGATGATCAGGCACAAAAACAACGACAACAAACTCTACTCACCACTAAATCATGTGAAACACCAGCAACGACCACCACCACAACATTATCCCCTACGAATTCCTATAACGGCAGCATTGGTAGCGATGGAGGTGGTAGTGTTGGTGGAGGCGCACGACGGAAATCGTGGACACTATCGCCACAAAGTGGTAATTCCACCCCATTAGGTGGTGCTAAAAAGAAAGAAAAGCGAACAAGTGTAAAATCACCAGCTTCCTCAACACCTACAGCAGCTACAGCAACAGATTCTTTTAATCTTTGGATAGCACGAGAATGCTATGAAACCGTACCAGCTGAAACGGTATTCGAAGTAGATGATAATACGCAGGGTTTAGTGGGTCCGGTCAATTTCACTATAGATGAAGAGGCAGATGAGGAAGCCGCCGCTGTTGAAAGTTTATTAGGAGCGGCAGCAGCTTTACATGCTTCAGCCAGTGCTAGTAAGGAGGCTCAAATACAAAGAAGGCAAAAACATTTACGACAACCACAACATCGTCCTTTAGAAAGATCTTGGCCTCCACGAGCTTTAGGTAGAGATTGTCGTTTACAGGGAGAGGTATTCAAATTCGATATATTAGATACTGATGATTCTTTGGAGGTCAACTATGGTAGCACGAATGGCTTTGGCAGCAATTCAACCAGTTGCAATAATTCACCTTTGTTTGTTTTAAATAGTACTAATTCTTCGACAAATTCTAGTCCTCAATATGAGCTAAATGCTACTCCATCGCCACCAGCTATGAAATTTAAACCATTAATTAAAAAGAAAATAGGACCCGATAGTTATATTAATACAATTTCTACTAAAAAAGTGCCAGCTGCAGAAACCTATGAATTTCCGGCATTTCCTACAAAAGAAACTACTTCGATTAATCAATTTCCACAAGCTCCAATAACATCTTCTTCGGCTAGTTCATCTTTAAGACAACATAGACCATTGACTCGTACATTATCGAATGGTAAGGCTGGCTATGAAGAAAGACAATCCCAATCACCCAGTCGTCTAATGCTGTCACCCAAACGTCATCGTAGTCCACCTTCAGGATGCTCAACACGTAGTGCTTCACCTTTGGACTTTCAATTATCACCGGAAGCACAAGTTTTTCAAACACCACAACAGGTGTCTGCTGCTTCTGCTTCTACTTCAGCAACACCTTCCACACCCAATTCACATCAACGTCCCCAACAAAGATTATTAAAACGTGTTGTAGGTGTGGGTGCTGGTGCAGCAGCAGCTAATTTAATTTGTCCCCCTACTCCTACTCATCACGCCCGACGTCATGCTCGTATGCAAGCTACCGCTGCTAATATTATGATTAATAATAATTTGGATGATACATATATTGGCACAAGTCCAAGAGGTGCTGCTGCCGGAGGTGCAGATGGTTTAGCATGTGTTTCAACACACCCTAGTCATTTAGATTTTAATTATTTATCTTCGCGTACAGCACATTCTTCACCAGCATTTCATCAGCGTTCAGAAGATCGTGTTCGAACTGCTGATATTGTTCATTTAGGAGCTGCTTCATCTTCCGGTATACACTCTAACTTAGATATTATAGATAATGATGATGATGATGTTATTAATGATGGCGAAGAAGATGAAAATAATACCGATGATTTGGGTGTAGTTCATATAACTAGTACGCGTTTACCTTCTATACCGGAAAGAGGAGCAGCTGGTGGTTTATTACGTACAAGTGCCATATTTTCTGCTGAAGCCGATCCCACAAATGTGCAGGTTGCAGCAGAACCTTTACCACCAGCTTGGGAAGCCAGAATGGATTCACATGGTCGTATATTCTATATAGATCATACCACTAGGACAACATCATGGCAAAGACCAGGCACTAACGGTTCTACTACACTTAACGGTCCAGGGGGCAGAGAACAACATCATCGTCAACAATTAGATCGTAGATATCAGTCTATTAGACGTACGATAACAAATGAAAATCGTACCAATGCTAGTGTTAGCGCCGCTGCTGCTGCCGCTGCATCAATTACAACTGATTCCACACAATCAAACTCGCATTTATTACCCCATCATCAAAATAATAATACTAATCAACAGCAACCACATAATTCTTCATTTAATTTTCAACATGTTAATCTTTCGGTACATCCTGCTGTACTAATGTTATGCCGTCCGGATTTTTATTCAATGCTTCATACCAACGAAGATGCTTTAGCTATATATAATCGTAATGCTGCCTTAAAACATATGGTCATACGCATACGACGTGATCCATCATGTTTTCAACGTTATCAGTACAATAAGGACTTGGTGGCGTTAGTTAATTCATTTGCTCAACTTAATCGGGATTTGCCCTCATGTTGGGAAACGAAATTAGATCAATCGGGTAAACAATTTTTTATAGATCATAATAATCGTCAAACTTCATTTATGGATCCTCGCCTACCCATAGAGTGTCCACGTATTATACGACACAGACATCAATATGATTCAATCGATGGCAATTGTATGTCTTCTGGAAATCCACCTTTGCCACCACCTCGTCCTATATCCACTGCATCATCATCATCGTCGGGTACCCATCGTCAAAATCAATTTATGCAACATGATAATATATCTCATTACGCTTCCACGTCAGCTGCTGCATATAATAATGGTCCTAGTTCTTCTAATGTTTTAGCTAATAATGGTTATAATGAGGTTCCTGTTGCCTATAATGAAAAGGTAGGTTTTCATTGAGAGAATAATAAATTTTATAAAATTTTTCATTATAATTTTTTTCTTTTCAGGTTATTGCCTTCTTACGACAACCGAATATTATTGAAATTTTGCGAGAACGTCAAGGTCAAAACAATGTTTCCCGATCTTTAAGGGAAAAGATAAATATTTTAAGAGTTGAAGGTGTTCCAGCCTTGGAAAGATTGGCACATGATTTACAATTGACCATGCTATTAAGGTAAGTTTTTTAAATATATTTTATAATTTCCCATTAAAAATCATAGCTTTTCTAAATTGTTATGTTTTTGAAAAATTTAAATAAAATAAATTTTTCCTAATAACTTTTAAGTAAATCTCCTAAATTATTTTTCAGTATTTTTATACTCTCCACATACTGTGATGAGGGTATATATCAGTTTGTTATTCCGTTTGTAACTCTTCGAAATATAGGTCTAATACCCCATACAGTATAAATATTCTTGATCCTTATTAAATTTTAGGACGATTTAGCGATGTCCGTCTGTCTGTCTGTCTGTTGAAATGGCATGCACGGCGCGAAAACGCAATACGGACTGCTAATTTTTACCTAGATAGAGTAAATTTTTGCGAAAAGTTTCATATTGAAAATGAGCAAAATCGGTGCAGCGCTTCAAAAGTTATTATAGTGAAAATGTAAAGGTACCTCTAAATTTTCCATACAAATTCCAAACAAAATGTGTATCTTAGTACAATTTCATAGTAGAGTCTAGTGTATCAAATATAACATTATATTTCCCCAAGAATAATATTTTAAATGCACCTCAACTTTTTATTTCATCTCAAATTTTTTTCACCACAAATTTTTTTCGCCAAAAAAATTTGGTTTTTCATCACAAAAATAGTTTTTCACCTCAAAAATGTTTTTTCACCACACAATTTCCGTTTTACATTTAAAAAAGTTGTTCACATCAAAATATTGTTTTCACCACTCATATATTTTTTTTTATATTTTTGTTTTTTTATTTGTAAGGGTTCATTGTAGAGAGTATAAAGAAAAAATTAGCATGTACTTTTTTTTACTTAACTAATTTTAAGTATAATCTACATAATTGTTTAAGGGCAACTTTTTAGGATATAGATTATCTTTAAACTTGGTTTAAAGTAGTTTCTTATTGGAATAGTGCATTTGAAATGAAGTTCATTGTTTTTAATAAATTCCAAAATTCTTGACGAGAAATAGTTGTTCCAACATATTTTTGTTAATAAAAGTACACAGAAAAATCAATTCAACTTTTTACAAACAAAAACTTTAGTAGCTACATTTCTCTTAAAATACAAGAAATTTGTTTAGTTTTTACGAAAATAAATTTAGTACAGACTTTTAAATTTTACGAAACTAACGAAATCAATTGTAACCATTTAAGTAATAATTTCAACGCAAAAACCAAAGCATACAAAATTGAAATTTCAATTTCTCCTTTCTTGTTATTATTAAAAATTTTCTAATATTTTATAACTACACTGTAATGATGTATGATCCAATGACCACATAAATAAATTTTAAATGATGAATGGTAAAATTGTTATCGGAGTTTTTTTCAAAAAAACTTTCTCTCTAAAACGAAAAAATCTAAGCATACAGGTCAAAGAACTTTGCTTTATGTGTCAAAAAACAAAAAAAGGAACCAAAATAGAGTTTGTTGAAATCATAACGTTTACTAAAAACTGGTTTGTGTAAGTTTTTGAAAATCGTTAGTACAAAGTTGAATAGAATTGCAAAATCGAACTCTGACAACACAAAATTTAAGTTTTTTTAATCCGAAGTTTATATGTGTACGATACACATTGTTGGCGTCCTTTTATTTTATTATGTATGAAAAACAGATAAAAACTCTTCCATGATTGATTTTTTATATGGCTTACAAGAGTTCTGCTATTTAGCATAATTTTCCTAGTCTCTACTACATCTTGACATGCCGCGACATCTATCTCCTTCTGCGTGTATCTTTCAATCTGTTTGTCGTCCACACTATTAATGTGCTTATCAGCACATTTTTTTTTTAGCAAAATAAATAAGTCAAACATTAGAAAAATATTAGTAAAGCATTAGTTCAAAACAGTTAAGTGCTGAAGTATAACTAAAATTTTAACAGAAAACTAAATTTCAGCAAAAAAGTTTGCTGAAAAATAGTATACTTGATTTACAAGACGTTTTACTAACTTTTCTACTTACTTATTCTTTTGAGTGTACTCATCAAATTGCTTATAAAATAACATGTAGTATAGTAGAACATACGACACTATTTTAAATATAAATAAAACATAATTTGAAACAAAAATTAAATGTTTTTAAGACTTTTTAAAAAATGAAATCACACAGGCAGAAAAATACAATCGGCACAGTCTTGGCATTACAATTAACACCACTACGTTGTTTGTTTATTTTTAATGTCTTTTTGTTTAATATTATTTAATTTTTTTCACAAAATCTGAAACAAGAATGACGATAAAAGAGCGAAGGCGCTCATTAAAAAACAGACTGATCATCTTATAGTTGGCGCAATTATAATATGGCTGTAGTTAGAGAAAGGAATATGATAATAAATACTATATTATGATTGTAGACAAGACAATAATATGATAACTGAAAAAATATAGATTTTTAATAGAACATGATGAAAGCAACAATATTATTGGTGAAACATGATTGATACAATAATAATTTAATTGAAACAACCATTTATGGCTGTAGGAAGCATAGTTTTGTGGCCCAACTCCAAAGGTTATTAGCATTATTATATCAGAGAAGACAAAAAAGCTAAATTCAATCTATTCAAAAAACGAAAGTAAAAAACTTGGATAAACACACATTTTAAGTCAGAAGTTCTTTAAAAAAGAAATTAAGCTCAAACATCTTAAGAAAAATATTTAAAAGCTCAATATCGGATAATCCATATAAAGTAAAAACAGCACAAATAAGTAAAAACATAAATAGGCAAAAAAGGAACAAATCTACTTTGTCTTCTCAAGATATTATACTTGCTCGCATTTTAAATTGAGAAACCCCTTGCAAATTATATCAAAATATTTTTATTTCTCTGAAATTTTCAAATTGAAAAATATTCGAAAATGCCGAATAATTTGAGACGTAAAAACCGGAAAATTCGGAAACCGGGTTTGACAACTCGAACCTGTTGTGTACCAGTTTTATAGGCGATATGCTTAGTCTGTTTCAAAAAACCCTGTTTAAATACGAGTTTTCAAATTATGGTTTTGTTAACATTAGTTTTTAATAATATATCAACTCAACTAGTTCCAAAGTGGGAGTTTGGCTACAGTTGCCGCCATCCCTGTGACATCTTGTTAAAATTTACTGTTGTTTATTTCGTACTCTTAGTGAATAGTACCCAACTAGTTCAAAAGTGCCAGTTAAGTAACATATCCTTTGTCCCTAAAATTGTTTTGTCCTGTACCCAGTAATGCTACCCTATTCCTACAACTAGTAATATTAAACTAGTTGTTCAACTATTACCAAAGCTGTATTTTTTGCTACTGGCTACTTTTGATCACTCAATATTCAAAACTTTTTTCACTTTGCGACGCCTCAGGACAGCTGTGTTTTATTTTCATAAGCATAAACCAAACTGTAAAACAAACAAACGTACTTTCAATACTAATTAGTTTAATATTCTATTTGTGACAAGTAAAACACTTATATTAAGATTAAATAGCAATACCATTTTAAAACCGTTATTCGATTGAAACCCCTTTAAATTGGTAACCGATACGAATACCGAATCTCTTGATTTGAAAAATACTGTTATACCATAACCGTTGCCCTTAATACCGTTATAGTATCGGTATTGAATCTGTTTAAAAAAAATTACGCTTTTAGCTAAAAATACAACATTTTTAATACAAAATATCCAAATTTAAAAACGGCTAAAAATTTTAAATTTGCTTTGGCAACATTGTGCTTTTTAACAACAACACATAATTTATTGTGAAAAGTACACCGAAAAAAATGAATGCGTTATATATACAAAAATCGACGTTCATTGTACGAAATATTTCGTTGTTTCGCACCACGAAAGGTTGCCTTAATATATAAATACGTACAAAAGTATTTTGTACAATACACAAAATAATTTTTTTTTCTTACGAAATATTTTTTTTATATATTACGAAAGAATTGTTTTACCAGAGTTTTAAAATGGTATAATCATAAAAATCAATAATATAAGGATAGGGATATCCGATCAAATATATGAACATTTTTATTCAATATAGTTTTTCAGTTCAATAAAAATAATATAATTATCCAAATCGCAAAGTGTTGTTTTAAAAAATTAATTTCGTAAATTTAAATCAACATTTTTATATGTATTTTGCGAACATTTATGATACGAATTTTTTTTGTTAGTTTCGTAAAAAACAAAAGCCTTTACACTTTGCGTTTCGTAAAATAAAAAAAAACGAAAAAAGTGTAAATTTATTTTAGTAAAAATAGTTACGAAAGTTTTTCCGTAAAAAGTTGCATGGATTTTTTTTGGTGTAGTTTTTCAATAATAACGGCATGTAGCGGTATTGATGTTTCGGTATCGGTTGTACCCATACCGATACGAATGAAATACCGACACCGATATAAATACCGAAACAAACACAAAATCTATACCAATGCCGTTATTCGTTTCGGTTGCCCACACCTTGTTATATAGTATAGTAAAATTTTAAAAATAACGTTAAATGTACATAAATACTAGAAAAGTATTGGTAAAAAAAATATACCCAAACAGAACATGGCTATGACGTCTTCCTTTTATTATATGCGTGTCAAGCCCAGTTTTTAAGCCCATAAAAATAATCAAGAAAAAATAAAAACATTCGAAAAAGAATACTGAAACTTTTAAAAAAAATTAATCCTAAAGTTGTCATACTTTTTTATGACTTTTCTTAAAAAGTAAACATAAATTTTCTTAAAAAAAACTTTTTCAATGAAAATGAAAATTATTCAAGTTCGAGGCCATACTCTATATTACTTTATTATTATATTGTCCTAACAAATAATCTATAGAGTTTTTGTTTTCAAATTTATTAATTGACCACTTTCAGGAATGTGTTGATAGATCTATTTCGGGAATTTTCTAGGTTCCCATCATCAGAACACGTTTTGAAAGAGGTAACAATCCCATGCAAAACATCAACATTCATATAAACTAGTTTTCTCACTACATGAGAACTAATTAATATATAAGAATTCGAAGTTAAAGATTATCACCATTGATCAAAAATTGATTGGTGGATACTCAATACACGTTTTTTGTTTTTTTCCTACTTTTTATTTTTTTGTTTTGTTTATAATCAAAAACAGGAAGAGTAAACTAGACCGTACTTTGTCTTTTATACAAGTTTGATTTAAAATAAAACTTTTTCGTTTATGATTTTTTTTTTAAGTTATTAACCTATATATGTTTGTGAGTAAGTGGTGTTCAAAACATTTGCAACTGAAATCATGGTTTAGGTAATTATAATTTTTTTGATCAAAAAGATTTGTGGTATAAGTTTTTTTTTTTTTATTAAATTCAGTTATAGCATATTATTTTACAAATACAAAAAAATTATTCATAACTTCTCAAAAATAAAAAAAAGTAATTTTACCAAAATAAGTCGATAGTGCAGAGTTCAAAACATTTGCAACTCTTAAAGTAATTAACAGGAAATACAAACACTCAGTATTTTGTAGCTTAGCCATTATTTTTTATAACTTCTGAACACCTCTTAGGAATTGAGACAATGAGCTTTTTAATATAATCGTTAGAAATTTCATTCCACTGCTTCTCCAACTCGACGAAAAGTGCATCACCATTTCGGAATACTTTATTGCCGATATTCCGTTTTACAATCATCCACATGTTCTCAATCGGGTTGAGATCGGGAGATTGAGCCGGCCACGACATGATATTAATTTCATTTTCCTGCAGCGAAACTTTTACAACCCCCGCCGTGTGTTTCTGGGTCGTTGTCGTGCTGGAAGGTCCATGAGAGTGGCATTTCCCATTCAGCAAACTGAAGCATAACTGAACTCAAAAGATCTCTATAGATTGTGGCCGTCATTGGGTTAGTAATGCGGTGAATTGGGCCAATCCCATTTCCTGAAAAACACCCCCACACCATAATGTTTCCACCTCCGTGCTTCACTGTGGCGGTTGTGTATCTGGGATTAAACTTTTCGCCTCGTGGTCTTCGAACATTGGCTCTTCCATCTGATCCCCAGACGTTGAATTTAGACTCATCTGATCACAATACATTTTTCCATTGCTGTTGAGTCCAGTTCAAATGGGTGCGTGCAAAGTCAAGCCCAGCTTTTCGGTTTTTTTCCGACACAAACGGTTTTTTTGTACATCTATAACTTCTAAGACCATATTCTCGGGCTCTTCTTTTAATGGTGGGAAGACTGGCATCTATTAAAAGTTCAGTTTTAGCTTCTCTGGAAACTGCTTAGGGATATTTCGTAAAAAAATTCTTGATTTTCCGATCTTCTCTTACAGTTGTAATACGGGGTCTTCCACCTATATTAGTTGTGTGGATGTTACCACTATTAACAATGCGGCAAATCGTTGATTTTGGAACGGAGTACTTTATAGAAACTTCTTTTTGGGAAAGTCCATTTTGAAAATCATTTAAAACTTTTGATTTTAAATCAGAATTGTATTTATTTCCTTCCATTTTTTACAAAAATTATTCTTACGATGTTTATGCTTCCAACATCTTATTACAACTATTAAAGAACAATAATTATAATAAATTTATTTAAAAAATGTAACGGCCTGAATCTCATATTAAAAAGGAATGCGATTACCGTTATATCCTAGCATTTGTTAGTATAAATTGTTTCGTTAAGAGTAAGAATAATGAGAGTTGCAAATGTTTTGAACACCTGCATTTTGAATACATCTATTATTATTAATTTTGTTGTTGTTTTAATTTAACGGAATTAATTTTTTTTACTTGTTTAACATAAAACAATGTATGAAAAAAATGTAAAAAATAAATTTTAGTAACTAAGTGTGATTTGAAGAAAATAAATCAATGAAAACAATAAATGCGATCTCAGTTCTAAATGTTTTGACAACTACTGTATATAAAAACTTAAAAATACAAAAATCGGCCATTTACCCTCCCGCTTTTTATCGCTTTAATGCGAGATTAGGGGCATTAAAAAGTTTACATGTTCGATTGTTTTGTCTACTCCATCCTGCACCCAGCAAAATCGGTGGGTGACCCCGGGGTTTCCTTTCTTGTGAGTGTATACAACTTTTAGTAAATCAAATTAAATTTTTCATAAAATTAATAAGTAACTGAATTTATTTCATGAAAAGTTGAATGGGCAAGTTCCAGATAAACTTCATTAATTTTATGAAAAAATTCCTTGAAATAAATAAATCTCATTTTCATAAAAATATTTTATTTAAAAAAAATTCAAAATATATCAATGTAAAATTTTTTTTGTGTTACATACAACCTCAATATTTAATTTTTAAAACAAAATTAAAAAATTGCAAGAATTAGAATAATTTTGGGCGCTTTTTATTAAATGCATCAAAGGAATGAAAAAAAAAAAATAATACTAAGGAATCCCTCAATCCACTTAGCGTGTGGACCGATTTAATTTTGGCGGATTTGGAAGAAACTCAATATTTTAGATAAAAAATAAATTTAAAAGTATATTTTTCCTGTAAAGAGACTAACTAAAGAAACTTATTTTATATTATTAATTATTTTATTTGATCACAATTACTCAGTTCCAAAACATTAAATACTTGGCACTTTGTTAACCCATGTTTTGCGTCAAAAATGTTACATAAAATAAACTTGAATATTTTTTTAATTTTAACTGAATATTTTCAAATAAAAAAAATTTAAAAAAGTACAAAATTTTGTAGACGTGAGGCAAAAAAGCAAATATAATATCCTGGCTAAAAATAATTTTTTTGATTAAGATATAATTAGAAGCTGAAATTGGTTCTGTATAATTGGATCATATAAAATAAATAATAAAAAATTAGATATAACAATATATCATTTGATTCAATTGTATCGGAGTTTTGGTCTCATCTAATAATATCTCATTAATCCAATCTTATAGAAATTTACGTAATTTGATATGGTCACAGATATTTATATGCTAATCCATATAAGTCATATAAGCATTATTCAAAAATATATGCTACAATATAAAACTGTATATGGTTCATACATAATCATATTAAATTGTATAAGTCGATATATATATATAAAATAAATTAATTTTTAACTGGGATTATAAACTCTTTTTCTCGCTTTAAATCCTACACTAAAAAAAATTCTGCAAAGTTAGCAAAAAAGTTAGTTGAGTCAGCAAAATTTTTGCTGTGATCGGCAAAAGTGTTTTGCTGAACATCAGTGAGCTGATTTTTAGCAACAAATTGGTAAATTCAGCAAAATCTTTTGCTGACACTTAGTTCAATGCACTTGATGAAATCAACAAAATCCACTTGTTGAAATCAACAAAAAATTTTGCTGGAGCTTAATAGATTAAAAAAAAACTAAAAAACTTGGTATACAATTTTTACTTTAGTTAATTTATTTTGCTGAAATTTAAATCAATTTTTTTTTGTGATTTTTTACAGTTATATTAGTTTTTTGTTTTTATATACATACATCGAGATTATTTTTATATTATTTTCAATTTATAACGAGCTTTCAACCTCCGTATATTTACAAAAATAAAGGTTGATACTAGTATTTCGATCTGGCTAAAGATCTCATCAGAACCCGAAGTTTTAGAAAAGTTAGAGCCTACATAATAGGCAGACCTTTAACAAAAAACCTATTAATAATCAATTTTGCTCCATTCTTGTCTTCTTAGTAATCAAGCACGTGGTTAGGTCTTTTCCTAACAAGCATCATGACGTTACTAAACTTTGAAGACCAAAAATGTTCTATTTATATAAAAAAATTTTTAGTTTGTACTCTGGCTCAAGTAATATTTTTTACAGTTATATTAGTTTTTTGTTTTTATATACATCGAGATTATTTTTATGTTATTTTCAATTTATAACGAGCTTTCAACCTCCGTATATTTACAAAAATAAAGCAAATCAAACATATTAGCTAGGTTGATACTAGTATTTCGATCTGGCTAAAGATCTCATCAGAACCCGAAGTTTTAGAAAAGTTAGAGCCTCCATAATAGGCAGAACTTTAACAAAAAACCTATTAATAATCAATTTTGCTCCATTCTTGTCTCCTTGTGATTGTTTTAAATATAACGTCCATTCCATGAGAGAACATTCAAAAACAGTAATTTTTTTTGCATCCAGCCCTTTGATATTGTTAAAATTTGGCATACTTATACTCTAGGATATCTATTACTCACTACGGTTTGCAGTTCCTTAATGTTGTGAAAACTTGCGTTTTTATTCCTTTTTTTAATTTTATAAAAAATCAAAAAAACGCTGTAAAAAGTAAACTTTGAAGAGCCATATTTCCCAAAGTAGATGGACTATTTCAAAGATTTGAAAAGCATGTAATATATGAAATTGTCTAATTTACAATTTGTAATTATAACAACTTTCTTGTGAAAATGCATTCATAATGCAAATGCAATTTTTAATTGCATTTTGCACATCGATTTTTAAAACCTTATTATTTTTGAAAAATTTATAAATTTCTTAATAAACAACAAATTTTGGGACCATAAGACTAACTATTTTTAATGATTTTTTAAAATATCTGCCTACATTTTTCCATATAAAAAGAAGTATATTGACTATTTCAATAATTTAAAAAGTTTCTGAAGGCTATACACTCATAAAAATAAACCTGCAGAAAAAACTGTTAAATTTAGTAGATTTTTTTTTGCTAAATATTAATAAAGTAAGAATAGCAAAAATAAATCTGTTAGCTTTACAAAATTTTAGTTATATTACCTCAAATTTGGCAGAATGCAAGTAACAGTATAATTTACTAAAATCAACAGAAATTTTTGCTAAAAAATTGTAGATTGCTGATTTCAAAAGGGCAGACTTTTATTCGCATTAAAAAAATCGAAAAAAATGCTTTAAAAATTTCACATTTTTTAATGATTTTTTGTCTACTAATATTTAGTAAATGTTTTGCTGATTTTAGCAGATTATTTTGTTACTTTTAATTAACTAAAATTTTGCTCAAATTTAACTAAATATTTGTAAATTCATTTTTGTTATTCTTATATTACTAATATTTAGTAAAAAAATCTCCCAATTTTAAAAGTTTTGCTGCAAGGCCATTTTTAATTAATTTTTAGTAGCTTATTTTTGATATTTTTACAGGTATATTTCTATGAGTGTAGTAGACAACTTACGATTTGAAATACAAAAATAACGTTTCGTTTTCAAAAATGCATTTTAAATGCACGGTGCATTAAAAAATCGCATTTGGATTTAAAAAGCATTTTAGAAAAAACCCGTGATTTAATTATCAAATGATTTTTAAGAAATAGTCAATTTACTTTAGAAGATAATGAGTGCTCTTCATAGTTCTGTTCAGTTCTGTTATGATTTTTTTAAATAATAAAAAAAACTAAAATAGTAAATGAAATAGTGAAAGGCGTGGTAGAGAAGAATGAGTGTATTTTCTAAAAATCATAACTACATTGCAAATTTTTCAATTTTTTTCTGAATCAGACTGCGCAGTTTCGAAGTTTTGAAAAAATTAGAGAATTTTTTTTATGAATCGTAATCTAACTCAGGGTTGTCCCGTCCAAAATTCGTCAATTTGTTTTTTTAAGAAGCAGCCTAGCCTACATATTTAGTATTGAATGGCAAATTAAAATATTAAAATTAAAATAAATAAAACAAATTCATTGTTGAGCTTATCGTTAAATTTGTATATTTGTTTTTAATAAAAAGTGTTAAATTTATAATCAGCAAACAAAGAATGCCAGGGATGGCAGACAATACTTCGTTAATACTGTTATCGATTCAACACCCTTTCAACTGACTATCGTTATCCCTAAAATACAGTTACCGAATAATTGAAATATCGTTATCCGTAAAATACCGTTACCGATATAACGAAAATAGCGTTATCGCTAAAATACCGTTACCGAAATAATCTGACAAAATCAGAAAAAATAATCGGTGTAAATGATATTTGTTTTCCCAGTCATTAGAATTCGGGCATAATGGAGTAAAAATTATCGATGTACATTGATATTACCTGAATAACTAAAATAACTTTACCCATAAAATAGCGTCGCCGAAATAACTGAACAGTTATCGCTTAAATAGCGTTGCCGTAATAAGTTAAATAACGTTAACGCAAAAAAAACCATTACCGAAATAACTGAAATAACGTTACCCCTAAAATGCCTTTACCGAAATAAAGGACAACATCATTACCCTTACTTTTATATGAATCGGAATTTTCATAAATTTTTTTTTAAAATTTTAATTTTATAAAGTAATGCAAATGATTCAGTCAAATACGGTCATAAAATACGGTCATAACTAGGGCAAGGAATTTCATGCAACTAAAAATTAAAAATATACGCTTAAAATATGCTGTAAAGAATTCAAAATATCCGCTTAAAATATGCATTTAAATCGAAATATGCACAAAAAACCAAAAAATATGAACTAAAATTTCAAAAAATATGCACGTACAATTTTTCGATTTTGTTTTGTTGGTTTAAAAATTAAATCAAATATAAGTGTCTACCAAATGAAAACTAGATGCTATGTTCAGGGTTACAAATGTTTTCTTGTTTCTTTTTAAATGAAACTGAATTTTAATGTTTACAAAATATGCAAAAATATGCAATTAATTTGAAAATGTGCAACAAAAACTCCAAAATATACCATAGAATATGCATTTATAGCAAAATATGCATTTGTAGCAAAATATGCAAAAATATGCAACAACAAATCTATGCCATTTTGTTGCAAATTCTTTGACTCGGAAAAGTATTTAGTTAAAATCGATTTTGGAGTACTGACTACAAATATGCATTTGCATGATATTCCTTGCCCTAGTCATAACTCTATAACTTCTTTGTTTATTAATTTCAATATCTGAAATTTGGTACAATTTGTCACTAAATTTCGATTCAATAAATACAGGGGTGGCCAAGCTAGTATGGACATCTTAAATGTATAAAAATGCACTTAAATGTTTTACAATGGGTCTGAAATTTGGGTAAACTATTAATGCCTGATATCAAAAATTATCAAATGCGGTCCATGCATTCAGAAGATATGTGTAAAAATATAACCTTTCTTAGATTTTCGTTAATTTTCTGTTAAACTTTTATTATATGGACCTAGTTCGGTATAAATTGTTGTTGATAAAAATATAAGTAGTTTGAGGGTGAAATTCACTTGCTGAATCCGAAAAACAAACTAAAATTTGTGTAGGGTAGCCAGATTTGTTAGAGTTTCCACATTTTTTTTGTGGCAACAATAAGCAATAGTCGATAATACTATAGTCTTAAAAAAGTAAAAGACTTTCATAAAATTTATGAAAACCAAATAAATTGTGAGATTTTATTCGTTCGGTTTTAGATCATGACAAATTTTTCTCTAAATTAACAGAAAAATTATAATTTTTATATGATAATTTACTTTGACTATTAGAAAAAAAACACAGAAAAAGTTATTAGACACTAGCATTTATGGAATGCATTTTCTGACCCACTACGGTCTTCATCAACATTCTTCGTGCCATTTAGTGTTAATCGTAAATATCATCTATTTAACTCACATGCTAAAGAAATTGGGTAACGTTAAATCCCACATTACTCTGTGTGTTGAGTTAGAATGAAATTTACCACGAACGATTTCTATTTATAGTGTGTTCGTTTTTTCTCTAGTCATTATCATAGTTGCCAGTTTAACTTTCAGTTAAAACTTTTAAATGGCAGTTCCTTTCTCTAATGTCATCATATACTATCCTTCCATCCTTTGATCTAAAGCCGAACGAATAAAATCTCACACATGAATTTATAGATCAACGATAAAACTCACTATTAAACCACTCACCGGGTACAGTGCAAAAATCGTTTAATGTATATGCTCGACATATGTATTAATAAAAAATCTTTAATGTTTGTTGATATGCTTTGCTAATGTGGAAGGATAGTATATGATGACATTAGAGAAAGGAACTGCCATTTAAAAGTTTTAACTGAAAGTTAAACTGGCAACTATGATAATGTCATCGTGCTATCAAATGCTATTATAAAAAATTAAGTTGACTAATGTAATAAAACAAATGTAGTTGTACAATACACTGAGAGAATTATCTTCACTTCAGTAAATTTCTTCATAGTTTTAATGAATATTGTCACTGAAACTCGTCCATTGAAAATTTTCTATTAAACAGGTTTCATTTAAGTCAAATCTTATGAAATGTTTCATAGAATGAATGTAAATCTTCACAAAAGGATAGAATTTTATGTGTAGAATAAATTAATTTGTTCGTTAATACAATTCATTTTTCATTGAAATTTTGCCAAATTTTAATGAAATTTGGATATGTAATAAAGAAAAAAATAAGGGACACGTTTTTTTTATTTGGCCGAATAGTCAAAACATGCCAAATACCGAATTGTAGCCGAATATTCGTGACATCTATAGTGAAAACATATCAACTCAATAAAAAATTTCATTTTCGGATTTACCGTCTCCGATTTTTAAAATACCTTTAATTTGATACCCATTTTTTTTGTATAGTTTCTTTGGAGTAAATGTGAAAAAAAAGAAAAAAGGAAACTAGGGCCAATTTTTCCACCTTTTTAACCCTTAAAACTAAGATTGGTACGATAATGAACCGTGCTTGTTTGTTACTTTAATACCCTTTATCACATATCCAAATCAAAGTCTCAAGAAGTCATTCTGAAATTTCCTAGTGGGTCTTTTTTTGAAAAAAGGGGCAACATTATTCCTGTATGAATAAAATTGCATAAAATAAATATTTGTTTCAAGTAAAACTATTTTTTTTATCAGCTTAACCTTTATGTCCGCAGCCAAAAAATTATACAAAATTATATACATGGCATACCCGGGTTGCGATATATTTTGTAGGTTTCTATATTACTTTTTTATACTTTTGTTCGTTTTTTCTATATAAAGATATTTTATTTAATGGCTAGAGGCGTTATGTATTATTAATAGGCCACTTTTTTATTTCATTTACAACTGTTTAAAATTTTTTTGTGCCATTTTAAATTGCCCTTAATTGGAACACGGGTCCCGAAAATGTAATTTTTTGAAAATTATACTTACAAAATTCAGATTTGCTAAAAAATTTGGACATATTAAAAGCATGTTTATAATATGAACTTCAATAAATAAAATGGAAACTTGAAAATAAATTAAGTATATCCAGAAATATATGGAAAATAGGCCAAGTTTTGAACCAAATTTCCTTTGAAGTACACTCGGGCTATATTTCTTAATATAGGGTGTTTTAACTTCAGATTCGGGCAAAGTACTTAAAAATTTTTTTATTATAAGTCTGTGCAAAATCCTTTCTATATCAACATAAAATTTTAATTTCTGTTAATCATCCTATTAGTCCACATATTAAAATAAATCCTAAAAATTTTTAGTAGAAAATGAAAATGTTTTCTAATCTCTAAAAACATTCTTATTTATTTGTATACTCATTTAAGAAATGTTAAATAAAGATTAATTGAATTGAAAAAAATTTGTTTCTGTTAATTTCTGCCTACCCCTGAAAAATCATTAATTTATAGCGATCTCTTAATATTGACCGATATGACTGAAATTTAGACTGAGAATTACTGAACACTGTTAGAACAGGGGCAGCCTTGTGGAGCTCTAAAATTCGACAGTCTTTTTTTGGGGCCATCCTAATGCATATGCATATCAAGAGTACATATTACCTTAAAAAATAAGGCCAACACGAATTTTATATCTTGTATAGTTTTAAAGTTACAGTCAATATTTCACTCAAATGTTGTTACATAACTTTATAGTTCTAAAGAATATTTTCATAAGGATATGAAGAAATAAGTTATGAAATCTAATGATTTTTTTATGTATTAATGTATTCATTATATTAATGAACAAATTCATTTATTTATCAATGTATTTTAGAAGAAGAAAGAAGAAGAAATTGTTTCATAAATTCCACGAAACGTTTCATTGTTGGAATGATTAATTTTATGACGATTTACGTTAATTCAATGAAGCATTTCATAAAAATTGACTTTAATGATTCTATGAAAAGTTTCAATGGACAAGTTTTAGTGATCATTTTCATTAAATCTGTGAAGAAACTCGCTACTAAAGTAAAGATATTACACAGAAAAAACTAAAAACGGGTTTCAATTAAAAATTTTATTGAATCAATTAATATTTTAATTGATTTTGCACCTACGACTGAAATGATAGTATTAACTAAAAAAATTTGCAGACAGTTTATTAAAACTCTTTCAATTAAAATAATAATAATATCAATTAAAAGAGTTATTGTTTTTCTTTACAACCTCAATTAAAAAAGTTTAGTTAAATTGATTAAAACTTTAATTGAAACTTGAGAAGAAAATAATGGTAGTTTTAATTGAAAACTCGTATTTTTTATTTTTGTTATATGCCCCCCATTAAATAAAAAAAGAAATGTAGGTTTGTAAATTGAATTGACATTTTATTTATAATAAAATTAAAGCTTTTTCATAAAAATGTATTATAAGAAAACAAATAAAAGTAAAGACAAAATTTTTGTTTTGCTTGTCTTGAACTATTTCTTGTAATTGAATTGCTTTCTTAAAAAAATCACAAACAACTTTAAAATGATAGTTTAATGACACTTATACTTGTTGAAAATTTAATTATTTACAAAAATAATAGTGTCCGACCGAACAGTTCGGCCAGAAAATGCATTTGGGGTGTATTCGGTATTTTAAAGCATTATGGACAAATTTGGCGGATGGAAAAATGTTTATTGGGCTGATTAGATGCTATTTTGAGTGTCAAATTTAAAGAATAGTCAGTAGTTAAGCAATGAATTCACTGTTCGGCCTCAGAAAGTTTGGCCAAATTGAAAATAGTTCGGCTGCCGTACTTTTATCTTTATAGCTAAACTTCGGTTTTTCTCTTAAATTTTATACACAAAATCGAATTAAATCGGCTCCACAAACATGTTTCCAATACCAAAATTTGTCATCATTGCCTCTACATATCAAAAAAAACCGACAAAATATAGTTTTTTGGCCGAACTGTTCGGTCGGACACTAAAAAATAATAGTTTAATTGTCCTTTTTCGATAAGGTTTATTTAAATCCACATGTGCACTTTTATTACCACAGATAAAACACGAAACTAAATTAAGTTTTCGTGCGTACACGAATATCTCAACAAAAATAGTGTTGCAAACTCTAGTAAAATAACTACGATTTTGCGTGTATTTGAAATCGGTAAACTATTCAACTTATTAAAAGTTAATCATTTGCGATTTTTTTCTTTTTGTTTGCAAATTAAATAATATATTGATATAATTAAACCTTTGTTTGATTATTTAATCTAAATAAAATAAAAAAAAAATAGTTTGCCAAATTTTTAAAAATTTTGTTTACATGTTGTCAACGCTGTATGGATATATTAGAAAATTCAATAAATTTTTTAATTGAATCAATTAAAAAAATTGTTTAAATTGCCATTGATATTCAAACAATCGATTAATTAGATATTTTTGGCCCATAATTTTTTCTGTGTACTCTCAGTTATAATAAACTTATTTTTTATTTAAAATTTAGAGCTAGACAAGTGTTTGTATGTGTTTCCGTACATTTGGGTAATTTCGTAAGGATTTTGGACCTACTCTGATTTTAACAAAATTTACCCAAAAAGTACGGCAACACAAATATTACAAGCTCATAATTAAAATCAATTAAATTCAAGATCATTATCGTTTAAAAAATAACTTCCTGCAGTTAATAACCAAATAACCGCAATTCTTTTGGTTTACATTTACATTTAATAATTATATTTACTTAAACTATAATGTTTAAAAGTACATTTTATCACATTAAACAATCTAAATTTAACAATATTTTTTACTTATTAGTAGGGTTTTAGTTCCCGAAATTATTAATTTCCCGGGACAGTGGGATTTTTTTTTCAAATTTTCCGGGATTCCGGAATTTATGTTCATTAGAAAATATGTAAATTTGATATAACTTTTAATTAAAAAGTTTAACTTTTATTACAAAAACAAATTTATTAACCCGAATCGAAGTCATTTTTACAAAAATATATTTCAAAAGAACCTTAGAACGACATTTTTGAAATTTTAGGTTTTTTTTTTTTAAATTACGACAATATTTAATAATACATTTAAATCGCAGTTTTATCTACCAGAAGATTTCTTCTTTTAAGGGGGTCTTCTTGTTTTGACGTCTGAATTTTAGCTGTTTTTTAAAAACTTGTGGAAAAAAACGACACAAGATTAATTCTGTTTTTTGTATTTGGTTGCACAATTCATCATGAAAAATACAAAATTAACAATTTGTCAATAAGTGGGCTGCTTAAAAAATTCTCGGCCTCTAAAGTAGGGTCTATCAAAAAAAAATTTTGTTGTTGGTACTCTGCTTTCCGGGACTCACGGTTATCTGAAAGCAAAACGGAAAACGGGAAATTGCTTAGTATGAATGCCTTTATCGGCCCATGCTCAATCATAAAAAAAATATTTATCAAAATGGCTGGTGTTGTGAAAATGAAAAATAGATTTTTTTTGGTAGTCTAGTGCAAAAAACCAAATTTTTTCTCCAGGTGATTGCGCATGGGACGATAGCCACGTCAATCCTGCATAGATGAAGCCCGCGTTTAAGTTTTAAGTTCAATTCTCTGGCACAAACATTGCTTCACAAAAATGGCTGTATCTCCCAAACTATTTCGAATTTCGGAAATCCTTTTAGGATAATATTTTTAAATATCTTAAAAAAAAAATAGAAAACATTTATCAAACCAGAAGACCCCTTAACGGTTAATGTGGACAAATCACTCTGTATTGTTTAATCAAAATAAAAATTAAAATTTCATACAAATTTAAAGTTTGTGTTTTTAAAATGTGTTTATAGAAGTTTTAAACGAAGAAATTATGGAATAAGCTAAAAATTTATATTTTGTTCTAAGGATTAAAGGAAATTCCAATATTCTACTTTCTACTTTCTACTCAGAATATGAGTTATTAATGTAAAATACAAAAATTTCTATGTCTGGAAAAATTCGTTTGTATTTTTTTTATAACAGATTTTAAAAGTTAGTATTTTCCACACTTTTTTTTAGACGTATTCATTCTTTTTTAAAAAACTTATTTAATAGATTTATAATTTTAATTAATATTTTTTCAACAAAACTGTTGATTTGAATTATTAAATTGAAAATTTTGAATATTTTTTGTAACCAGCATTTTATTTTGTATTGAATCGTTTTATATTTTTTTAATTGTAAATATTTTTATTAAGAATAATATGAAAAAATCAATTGATGATGTTTCAATTCTAAATAAAACATCAAACATTTTTAATATTTATTACAACTTCTCTGAAATAATAAAAAGAAAAAATCCTAGAAAATCCCGCACACAATTGCCGGATTGTGGGATTGAAAAAAGAGCGGGATTCCCGTCCCGAGAATTCCCGGGACATAAACCCTACTTATTAGACATTAAATGCATTATTTTTGTGCTTCTTCGTCCTGCTTCAATGAGTTTGTAGTTGAAAGGTGTAAAACAAATTATCTTTTAATGGATTTCAG
This sequence comes from Delia radicum, assembly GCA_021234595.1. Classification (NCBI taxonomy): domain Eukaryota; kingdom Metazoa; phylum Arthropoda; class Insecta; order Diptera; family Anthomyiidae; genus Delia; species Delia radicum. The sequence continues at coordinate 131,911,881 of CM037852.1, forward strand.
CAAGGTCAATAATATTATGATTGAAATGTTAAAAAAAACACTAAAATAATTTGTGTTTTGAAGGCTAAAAAACTATATTTTCACTTGACCATAAACATTAAGAAAATTTTTGTTATTTTTCAAACAACTTAATTAATTTTGTACTTGCTAAACATTTTATTAGTTTTCAATTAAATTTTAGTCTCTAGTGTCCAAGACAACAATATACAAATTTTATTTTGTTAAAAGAATAAAAAAGTGTTTAAATTTTATTTTAAGTTTTAACTGCACTCATAAAAAAGTTAGTTCAAAAGTCTGTTAAACGGCTTCCAATTCATTTGAGCTAATTTTTTCTGCTGTTAAAGCTTAAATCAGTTATATAGCTAAAGTTTTTAGTCAAAAGCTACTGCACCTATCCCTCGCTTTACGCCAGGGCTGGCAAAACTATGACACTCGTGTCAGTAGTGGCACGCCATCGGATTTAAGGTGGCACGCGACATTTAATGGAATATTTTCAAATATATTAATTTTATGAGAAAAATTCTGTTAAAAAAACCTGCGGGAAATGGACCAGTCACTGGTATGGTCATGTGACTAGAACTTTGTGTGTATGAACCTGTTCTAGTTTCGGTTCTGTTATATGAAAGTGACCGGTACTTTTAACATGGGCTTGTCATAGGAGGTGACAATTTGCTACCTGTGGAGCACTGTGTGACGTATCAAATAACTTGACCAAGGTAACCTATCACCATACAGACTGAAATGAATATACTACGGGACAAGTTAGAAGTAGGTAGTGTCAAAGTATGACCATTTTAGAATTTATGTGATATGCAACACAACCAGTGGGAAAAAAATTATCACGTGACTGTTGTAGGTGTACGTATCTTAGAACTGGAGGACAATTTTTGAAGAAAACTAGTCACATATTAAGCGCAATGTGTTCTGTAATAGGGGTAGTTTGACTGAAATAGTTTTGAGACGTACCACTACACTGGCCTAAGGTTAACATGTCGCCGGGCATGCGAAAAGTAATTAGCAAGTAACCTGTCACTTTTTATTTAGCGTATGTCATATTATGCACGAGTTGCTAAATAGCCCGTCCGGAATCAATCACTGCACTTTTCCAAAGCAGTGTGTCTAACCCCCTGTTCAAAAAAACCTTAAAAAAGGCACAAAAAAAATTAATTTTATAATTAGCTTATTTTGTCTATACCCAACAAAAAACTACGTTTGAGATCGCGACGTTTGGCGAGAAATCGCCATATCTGGCAACCCTGGTCACAGTTCCGTATTCAGTTCTTCTAAACCAGTGGAGTGTTACGTCTTCATTTCTAGTGTTATATAGTCGGTACAGATAAAATTCCTTCAGTGTTATGTCTGCTGTATAGCAGTAAAGTGACTGAATCCTTTGGCACTAATTGCCATGTTTTCATCCACTGCTAATGGTTTTGAACCAGTTCAATGACCAGTAATAACTTCAACAGTAACGGCCCTAGTTGCTTCAGTACACTTTGATGTTATGTTACTTTTTCTCCAGTTACATGATATATCTGGTAGCAACCAGTAAATGTTTTGTCACCATAACTATAGTCACGTGATTGGTCATTTCACCAAAATTAACACTTTTTGGTGCACCACAATTTTGGTTTCACCAGTTTCGTGACGTGCCCCCAAATCATATATCACAGATTTGTCACTTTAGATCAATCGACCCTTCGTATCCCGCAGGAAGTTATCAGAGGATAAAATATTAATTTTTGCTTTTAAAATATGTGCTTTAAACCGAAAATAGTAAAATTGTTCATAAGGGCTGTAAATTGCCTTTTGAAATGATAATGGAAAAGTTTAAAAATTCTTAAATTGTTTTTTTTAATAGAATTTTTGTAAAAAATTTTACAAGAATCGAAAACTCTACAATCTTTTCGGAACATAAATAAAGGGTCCGCCAAATAACTTTTTCTTTTTTTGAAAATGCTATAAAAAAACTACTGAATATTTTCTCAAATTTCTTTTTTTTATTTGAAAGTACAATCCTTCCGGTTAATAATGGAAAATAATTTTAATGTCGCAATATTTCCCAGCGTTGTTCAAGCGTATACACAACCATATTCGTTCAGCGGAAGAATAAAACTAATAATCTGTCAAATCAGACATGGGCTAAGTGTTACCATTCACGAAATAAGCACTAGTTGAAAAAAAAAAACGTTAGATGGCGGACCCTTTATAATAGTTTTTTTTTTGAAAATTGTTACCATTTTTAAAATTATCGAATTTCCCCCTAAAAACGTGCAATAACAAATTTTAAATGACACTTTGTGTAACAGAAATCGGTAAGCATTTCCTGAAGTTTTAGATTTAAAAAAGTTTAAATGTTTTGATGGGAAAAATAAAAGAAGAAATAAAATACAATAAATACCAGAAAATTGAACAAAAAGCTTTAAATTCTTCAACAAAATTGTTTAAAAAAATACTTAAAAACAACAAAGTAAAAAAAATATTTTTTTTGAAAGCCAGAAAATCTTAATAAAAATTTACACCAGCGTGCGATATTTATAAATTCACAAAAAGCTAAAACGTCAAATTCTATTTCTGAAGACAGTTTTAAAAGAAACAATTATCCGAATTTCAGAAGATTGCACTAGAATAGTGCTTAAAAATATATGTAATTAAGGTGGCACGCGAAACTTTTTTACAACAAAATGTGTCTGTTTGTGGCACGCAACAAAAAAAGCCTTGCCACCACTGCTTAACGCGATAGATACGTTCTTGAAAAAATCGAACACAGAAAAAATTTAGCCATTTGCCAACTTTAATTCCGTTACTTCGACTAAATTCACTTGGTACAACTAAATATTGATTTTCACAACAAAATTCGGTTAGCACAACTGAGTTTTAGTCTCAACACTCAAGATATTTAGAAATCAAATTTCAATATGATTATACTAACCGAATTTACTGATTGTACCAAAATCAACTTTCAAATTCTGTTGGCACTTGACTCATTCCATACACACTGAAAAATAAAGAGCCAACCGAATTGAAAATTGTATTTTGCTGGTTACAAGCAATAAATTCGGTTAGTAAAATCAAATGTGATTTCTAAATATTTTGGTTGTTGCAATTAGTTGTATTTTCCAAAATTTTTTGTGAACACCAATATGCAGTTGTACTAAACGATTTCAGTCGTAGTAATCGAATTTTAGTTGGCAAATGGCAACATTTTTCTTGGTGTGTATAAAACCATAAAAAATCGAATGGCAACATTTTTCTTGGTGTGTATAAAACCATAAAAAATCGAATTTTTGACCTCGGCCCCTTCAATTTTAACCAACCTTTGTATAAAAGGTGTTATAAAAGTATGACATAGTCCAAATTTAAGGTTATTAGCTCCTACGAGTGTGCAAATATCACGTTTTTTTCTAATTTTATTTAAACCACAGTAGCTTTAGAATAAGGTAATACCGAATCACGTAGCTTTCACTGTTACAAAGATATGGACGTTTATGTACTACTACACTCAGGGAACTTCTGCTTTAAAAATATGTAGTTGTTTGGGTTGTAATACAGTTTCTTTATTTTTAATGTAAGTCATTTGTAGAACAAATAAAATTTTTGACTAACCTTGTAGTTCATTTAAAAAAACAACTCACATCAAATGACTGTTTTATGATTTTACAGTTGTTTTTTGTTATTTAAAAAAATAAAAATAAATAAATGTTTGTTTATTTTTTACTACCATGTGGTTCATTTTTACTACAATTGTTAGTCATTTTTTGAACATTAAAAAACAAATGACAATGTTAGTTGAATTTAATGAAATGTAAGTCGTCCTTTTTTTAAATGAAAATTCATTTGTTTTTGACTACAATTGCTGTCGTCTTTACCAACATAATTTCCTAAGTGTACTTTTGTGAAATTATAGAAAAACGGTATTTCAAGATCCACAGGACTAGCTATGCTGATCTTGAGCGATGTTATAGTTATATGACTTACAAAGTCTACACCAATTTTGGTTGAAATCGGAAAGGCTGGAGGAAATCGAGTGGTTGATTTAATATGTTTTCAGTCACTTTATTTTTCTGTGTACGTGTAAATCGCAAAAAAACGTTTAATATGCCTATAAAATTATAGTTTTTTAATATTGTAAATATTTTAAAAGAAATGACGTTAAACGAGAAAAGAATAAATTTAATTATACACTCAGCTTAAAAAGTTTCATCATATTGATGAAATTGTTTCATAAATCATTTGTCATTATATTTATGAAGTTTTCATAAATATGATGAATAGTTTAAAAAAAATTTATGACAAATGTTTCATAGGCCTTCATCATTTCATAAACAAGTTTCATAAACTTTGTGAAAATAATTTTTTTTCATTTTTAGGAAAAAAATAGTGAAATTTAGAAACCATAAATTTAAATATTTATTTTTGTTTTGAAATGTAGAAAATTTCATTTGCAATTCCATTTTTTAAAAACTCCATATACAGGGTGGCCCAGAAAGACCGAAGTGGTGTGAATTGCTTATAACTTTTTATTTAAGAGATATTTTTTTAATTTTTTTTTTTTTAAATACATTAAATTTATGGGGAATATTTTTGGATTAGTTATTAAAAATGATATCCCGCAAGTGGTGGCCATATTCTGCTTCGCACAAATGTGCTCTTTCCAACACATTTTCCATGACCTTTCGCAAAACTTCCGGTGGTATGTTGTTAATTTCTTCTCGAATATTGGTTTTTAACTCCTCAATAGTCCTAGGCTTATTAACATAAACTTTTCCTTTTAAATAGCCCCAAAGAAAACAGTCTGGAGCGGTTAAATCCGGGGAACGCGGAGGCCAATTAAAATTGCTGTTACGAGAAATTATTCTTTCACCAAAGATGTCGCGTAAAAGAGTCATTGTGGCCCTCGCAGTGTGCGCTGTGGCTCCATCCTGTTGGAACCATATTTGCGGATGGTTTTCCACGGCTGGCCTTACAAAATTTTCCAATACATACAATTTAAGTCTCCTGGTTGATGTTTCTGGATCCTCCCGAATACTCTCCTGTACCACTTGAATATTGTCAGCCGTGTGGACTGTTCGGTGTCTGCCGGGACCAGGAAGGTTCCTTACTGCTCCTTGTTCTCGAAAATTTGCAACCAGACGGTTTATTGTTGACTGAGAGGGTGCAACCCGCACATTAAATTGACGACGGTATGCACGCTGAGTCAACACAATGGACCGTTGATTTGAAAAGTAAATTTCAACAATTTGGGCACGTTGTTCAATTGTGTATTGCTCCATTATAAATTATCCAAGTCTTCTTTACAAAATACTGAAAAGAAAAGAAAAAAAAAAATTATAATAAAAAAGTTATAAGGAATTCACATTAATTAAATATTATTTTAATTGTTCTTAATTTTATATATAATTAATATAATATAAAATTTCGGAATTTTAATTGATGTTTTTTAAAAAGAAAAATTATATTTTTTTTAATTTGAAATGAAAATTTTTAATTTAATTGATGTTATTAACTTTAATTGATGTATAAAAATATATATAAAACGTTTCATAAAATCCTATGAAGCAGCATTATTGTATTTATGAAATGTTTCATAATACTTTTATTAAGCACTTCATAGAAAGTTATGAAACTTCATCATCATACTTATGAAACATTTAATAAATATGAAGAAGTCAGTCATCAATTTGCTCTTTTATGACACAACTTCATCATATTTATAAAGTGTTGCATTAGACGAAAATCAATGAAGTTTTTCTTCATATTTATGAAATTTTTCATAAATTTGATGAAGTTTTTTCCCTGAGTGTAGCAGCCAATTTAAAATTCTTTATAATTTTTCGGCGCATTTAGTAAATATTGTAGTCCATTAAATCCTTAAATGGTAACCGATATCGGTAAGGGTAACGGTATTTTCTATTAGGGGTAAAGAGATTTCGGTTATTTCGGTAACGCTTTTTTTTTGCCATATCTGTATTTTAATTATTTCGGTAATGGTATTTTAGCGGTAATGGTATTTTAGTTATTTCGCTAATGGTATTTTAAAGATAACTGGTTTTCATTTATTTCGGTAATGGTATTTTAAGGGTAACGTTATTTTAGTTCTTATGGTAATACATATACCAAGCACACCGATATTTTTATCACCATCATACCCGAATTTCAATGACTGACTAGGGTACACAGAAAAAATTTTGTTCATAAATAGAACGAATTGCTTTCATTGATTTCAATTCTTAATATGTATGAACAAGTTCATGCTACGTATGAACTTTTTTATTTTTTTTTTTTTCATTTTAAAAATTTAGAAATCCAGAAGAAAATTGTTTTAATTTTCATTTATTTTTTTTTTTTTTGTGAAATAAAAACGTTTCAAATTTTTCTTTTATAATAAAAAATCGTTATTTATTCTTAATTCTTGTTGTTAAATAAGTGCTTTGTGAAAGAAAATAAGAAGCTGTTAACAATTAGGTAATTTAAAAAGAAAAAAAAAAAATGAAGTGTTTTATGTGCAAAGAAATTTTGCACAACAGGGAATAATTTAATAGTACACCTAAAAAGTGTGCATAAATCGAAAACCAATGGTGAATTTTATATTATCATGGAAAATGGAAATTTTGTGGAAGCGCTAGCTTTATTACTGATATAATCCATGATATTTGTTCACGATGTCCTACTTAGAACCTCTCTTTAGTGCTTCTAAATCAACAAAAATATATTAATTCGTCATTACGATATCTCATCCTCGAGGCAGCATTTCAGTAAAGCGTTTCAAAAAACTCATCTAATTATGATCCGAAATCATGAGTATTTTCTCCTGGGATATAGTGGTATTGTTTTATTTAACAAATTTGTAATTTATGTACATTATTAAATTTATTTATTCTCAATTTTTTGTATTTAAAAACAATAATAATAAAAATGCAGTTATTATGCATAAAAAATCTGAAAAAAAAACCTTATACTATAATGGGAAAATAGATAAAAAATATTTTTTATTATGAAAATTACATAATATAGATAAATTTGGTACATACATATTATAAACATGTTTCGTAATATGTATGACCATATTCATAACTCGAATAAAAAGTTTTTTGGAAACTAATTCATGATTTTTTTTTTTTCTGTGTATGATCAAATCTCTAAAACATAATAATTTACAGCAATTATTTTTTCTGATCTTGTCAATGTATTTCGGTAACGGTATTTTAAGGATAACGCTATTTTAATTATTTCGGAATCGGTATTTTAGCGATAACGGTATTTTAGTTATTTCGGTAACGGCATTTTATTCATATTGGTATTTCAGTTATATCGGTAACAGTATTTTACGGATAACGGTATTTCAATTAATTCCTTAACGGTATTTTACGGATAACGATAGTCAGTTGAAAGGGGTTTGAATCGATAACGGTATTTTAGACGTATTGCCTGCCATTCCTGCTTATGAGTAATCACGAAATTGTAATATTTATTAGAGTTCGTCACTTAATTTTGATTCTGGGATATCATCACATTTTTTACGGTTTTTGCATTAATAAAAAAATTGCGTAAATATTTTTTAAAGTTTCAACTGCTTCCACAAGCGCTCGGTGGCCAAAACGATAAATTTGGGTCCCTTTTCGTACAGAACACACAATTGAAAAGTATTTTGAGCTAAGAAAAATGCTGCAAACATTTTCTATGTATCGGCCTAAGCTTTTTTGCAATGAAATTTATACCACTTGTTTGGCACGAAAAATAAACAATATGTATTTCTGTTTTTCGTTGCCTATTTTAGGCGATATGGGACAAAATAGGTTTAGAGCGAATCTCCAAAACTAATCCATAAAATTAAATAAGTTTAGGCATAAATTATTCCTCTTACCAAGATATAACCACAGTCCAAAAATTACCCTTTTTGTGTTTTTACTTAAGAAGATATGGCGATTTTTGTTTATCGAAAAACGCAAAATTGAGCGACAACACACCTAAACTTCATCATATATTGATTAAACTTAAAGGCTTTGTTATACTACTTAAGATAATCTTTCTGCCGAATTTCATAAAAATCCGCCCATACGTTTTTAAGTTAAGATGATGTCCTTTACAGTTATCCTTTTGGAATCCTGTATTTTTTTTTTTTTTAAGAAAAGTAACACTCATAAAATTCTTTCTATGTACTGCTTTCTTTTTAAAAGGGGATAGTGGAGAGATGAAAGGTGGGGAAAGATGAAGAGCTTCAAACATGGCATCTTAAAACAGTTGTTGCTCGCCACCTGATGGTGAGTTTTCGAACTTATAAAAGCTTTTTGGTTCATAGCCCTGTTTCATTATTTTACTTTGGTGGGATTAAGTCCTATGGGAATGCCGAAGGTAGCTGCTGCGATACATATGAGGGATAGAAAGAAAACTCATACATAGAAAGAAAACTCATACATATTATTTTTCTAAATTGATGTTACCATCACCGAGAATCGAACCCTTGACCATCTGTGTAACAGTCCAACGCGCTAACCATTACACCACAGCGCCCAGCAAATAATTTAATAATAACCCTCCTGGAGGCGGTTTTGCCGGTTAGAGGGTTAATAAGTTGTTAATAAAGTATTACATTTTTACTGCGGTACCATAAAGCCAAAATGTTTGCACCATTTTTCAGCTAATAATGCTTTTTAATTGTGTGTTGTAAAAAAAATGCTTTATAAGTTAAAAAAAAAAGATTTTTCCGACCCCTCTAGGTGCCTAAATGGGAAACGGGAAAAAAGTTTTTTTTGAAATAATTGTTGCTATACAATCGAAAGGTGAACTCAAAATCAACGTTTTTTGACCCCCGAGTTCATATGGATGGAGTTGAAATTTAAACAAAATAATAAAGCCATATGGATAAAAACAACATTTAAAAAAGTGACGATATACCAAAAACAAAGAAGTTATATGTATACGTTCCTGACGAACTCTAATATTTATGTATGTCACCAGTAATATTAAATGAACTGGGAGTGTTTGAATTGTATTAATTGTTTCCTTTATTTCATTCTCGCTCCCATATTACTAAACTTTAAAAATTTTTTTTTAAGCTTCATTAGTTTGCCAACTCTAAACGTCATCTACAAAATTATAGAATAACATCAACTCATACCTTATGCTCAAAAAGTATAAGGAAATTTGAACTAAAAAAATGGATCAAAAATAAAAATAATTATTTTTATAAGAATTGACCAATCATACGTTAACAAGGAAAATCTCCCAGACGAGAATTTCGATTGCGCTGAAATTTGGATGTGTAATAGAGGAAAATATAAAATGGAAGGAATTTAAAAACCCTACTCGTACACACTGAGCTTTAGTGGAAGTTAAATAAAATATGAATATGTTAGATTAACCGTTCACAAATAAAGTCTGTTTTAAAGAAAACAAAATGAAGCTGGCCCTTTGTTAAAAAACGAGATTTGAATATTTTTAAAGTAACAAAAGTCATAATTTAAAAAAAAAAGTCATCTCTGTAATCTCTCTCAAATTGTTTAAAGGGGTCCTACAAACAAAGTTCGTTTCATATTTATAACACATGTATGAAATTATACTTTGCAGCTCTATAAACTTTAAACTAATCAAGTTACCTTGAATTTAATTGGTAACGAATTGGCAGAATGTCTGCTATTAAAATATATAATTGGTTTGAATCAAGTGTGTATTGTCGTTAGCGATATTCGCAGGGTTAAACATGACCAAAAATTAGAACACGATATGCCAAAAATACGCTATCCTGTTTTCATAAACTAATATTTTCTTTCAATCAAGGTGATATTTTCGGACGAGAAAAATGGAATTTGAATGGACCTGATCGAAATACCGCGACCTACTTGAAGAAAAACGGTAGTTCTCACATCGCAATTTTGGTGGCAGTAATGTCATAATGTGGGGTGCGTTTTCTTCAACAGGTACTCTGGAAAGAAAACGCACCTCCTGGAGGCGGTTTTGCCGGTTAGAGGGTTAATAAGTTGTTAATAAAGTATTACATTTTTACTGCGGTACCATAAAGCCAAAATGTTTGCACCATTTTTCAGCTAATAATGCTTTTTAATTGTGTGTTGTAAAAAAAATGCTTTATAAGTTAAAAAAAAAAAGATTTTTCCGACCCCTCTAGGTGCCTAAATGGGAAACGGGAAAAAAGTTTTTTTTGAAATAATTGTTGCTATACAATCGAAAGGTGAACTCAAAATCAACGTTTTTTGACCCCCCGAGTTCATATGGATGGAGTTGAAATTTAAACAAAATAATAAAGCCATATGGATAAAAACAACATTTAAAAAAGTGACGATATACCAAAAACAAAGAAGTTATATGTATACGTTCCTGACGAACTCTAATATTTATGTATGTCACCAGTAATATTAAATGAACTGGGAGTGTTTGAATTGTATTAATTGTTTCCTTTATTTCATTCTCGCTCCCATATTACTAAACTTTAAAAATTTTTTTTTAAGCTTCATTAGTTTGCCAACTCTAAACGTCATCTACAAAATTATAGAATAACATCAACTCATACCTTATGCTCAAAAAGTATAAGGAAATTTGAACTAAAAAAATGGATCAAAAATAAAAATAATTATTTTTATAAGAATTGACCAATCATACGTTAACAAGGAAAATCTCCCAGACGAGAATTTCGATTGCGCTGAAATTTGGATGTGTAATAGAGGAAAATATAAAATGGAAGGAATTTAAAAACCCTACTCGTACACACTGAGCTTTAGTGGAAGTTAAATAAAATATGAATATGTTAGATTAACCGTTCACAAATAAAGTCTGTTTTAAAGAAAACAAAATGAAGCTGGCCCTTTGTTAAAAAACGAGATTTGAATATTTTTAAAGTAACAAAAGTCATAATTTAAAAAAAAAAGTCATCTCTGTAATCTCTCTCAAATTGTTTAAAGGGGTCCTACAAACAAAGTTCGTTTCATATTTATAACACATGTATGAAATTATACTTTGCAGCTCTATAAACTTTAAACTAATCAAGTTACCTTGAATTTAATTGGTAACGAATTGGCAGAATGTCTGCTATTAAAATATATAATTGGTTTGAATCAAGTGTGTATTGTCGTTAGCGATATTCGCAGGGTTAAACATGACCAAAAATTAGAACACGATATGCCAAAATTACGCTATCCTGTTTTCATAAACTAATATTTTCTTTCAATCAAGGTGATATTTTCGGACGAGAAAAATGGAATTTGAATGGACCTGATCGAAATACCGCGACCTACTTGAAGAAAAACGGTAGTTCTCACATCGCAATTTTGGTGGCAATAATGTCATAATGTGGGGTGCGTTTTCTTCAACAGGTACTCTGGAAATTCAGTTCACATCATCAAGAATGAATAGTTCTGATTATACTGCAGTATTGCAATGCAGTTTAGTGCCATTTTTATGAGACCACCCCAATGGAAACTGGATTTTCATACAATACAATGCAAGAATTCATACCAGCAACGAAACTAAAATGTGGTTTCACGAAAAAAATATTCCACTTCTTGGCTGGACTTGCACGCTCACCAGATCTTAACTGCATAGATAATCTAAGGGATATATTGGCTCATAAGGTTTTCGCCATTGAAGAGCTAAAATCCCCCATTTTAACAGTGTGCTTAAATTTGAACTTTAACTTATTACAAAGCCTAATAAATTCTATGGATAAAGGATTATTTGACCTAATAAAAATGAATGGTGATCGGTCAAATTGACTATTAAAAAGTAAAAAATGTGCTTTTTCTTTAAAAAATTTTCACTTGGGATAAAAATATGAAACTCTCAGAATAATAGGATTTTTGAAAATAAAATCTTTATTGCGACATAGTTTTTATACAGCCCAATTCTCAATAACAATTCCGTGAGAATTTTTTCCCTATTCCTTGTTCCCCTATTCTTAATAAATTCTGCCCGGGGATTTTTTTCACTTTTTCCTTTTCCCTTATTCTAAACGAATTTCGAAAATGGGAAACTCTTCCCCCGGAAAAAGGAGGTATTATGAATGTCAATAATAGGGAGAATTGTGATAGCATTTGTATGAATTATTCAATTATTCAATTAATATTATTCAATTCTCTCTCCTTTATTATTCTTTTCCCCGCCTGTTTAGAATAGGAGGATTTTTTTCTCGAGAAAATAAAATCCGCAGGGGAAAAAATCCGAGGGAATATTCATAATCGGGCTGATAGTTTCGAGATTTTAGCAGATTAATGAAAATTTAGCTTTAATATAATTTAAATTTTGTAGATTTAAGAGATTTTTTTGTTATTCTGAGCTGTTCGCCTAGTCCAAAATTATCATCAGATTCCTTTGAATTTTTGAATATGGAATCTGTTAATGCTTTCTAGAAAATTTTTAACACGTTTCCTGATGTCAAAAATAAAAATTGTTATTTTTAATATATAACGAGCTATATAACCTCCGTATATTTCAAAAATTTAAAATTGTTTGGTTTTTTTTTTTGTCTTCTGATAATTATTTAAAAATTTTTTTTTTTTGATTTTAGCAGATTAATGAAAATTTAGCTCTAATATAATTCAAATTTTGTAGATTTAACAGATTTTTTTGTTATTCTGTGCTGTTCGCCTAGTCCAAAATTATCATCAGATTCCTTTGAATTTTTGAATATGGAATCTGTTAATGCTTTTTAGAAAATTTTTAACACATTATTTCCTGATGTCAAGAAATAAAAATTGTTCTTTTTAATATATAACGAGCTTTCCACCTCCGTATATTTGCAAAAAGAAAGCAAATCAAACATATTTGCTAGTTTGATACTAGTATTTCGATCTGGCTTAAGATCTCATCAGAACCCGAAGTTTTAGAAACGCTAGAGCTTTCAGAATAGGCAGAGCTTTAACTAAAAAACTATTAATAATCAATTTTGCTAAATTCTTGTCTTCTTAGTAAGTAAAAACTTGCTACAGCTTTTCCTAACAAAAATTGGTTTATTTATATAAAAAAAACTAGCTGAAGTGCCCGGTGTTTTCCGGGTCAATGTAGAAAAAATTTTAAGCTCGGAAATAAACGACTTAATTCTGTTGTGTTTTGCAGAATCACTTAGGATTTTAGCGTTAAACTTGAAATAAAAGATTCCATTTGATATGTTTGAAATAAGTTTACAAAATTAAAAATTATTTTATCTTTAAAGGTTTTGAATAAAAAATGATGCTTTCAGTAGCAGTTCACGACTATAAATCAATGTGCTTTACCAATAAAGATGTCTCATATTGATTTTAGTGCATGGTTTCGAAAAAGTTTATCTTGAAAGAATTTTTTTTTGTTTTTTTTTTAATGAACTTGTTATTGCCAAAAACGGTAAGGAAAAATAAAAATTAAAAAAAATGAAATCATAAAGACATTGCTAAAAAATCAGTAGGTATGTTATACGGGGGAAAAAAATTCTTAAAACGAAATGGTTTTTCCTAAAATGTTTTGATTGGATTTAAATCTTACAAATTAAAAAAATAAGCTTTATTAAAAATAGTGGAATTTTTTGATTTTGACGTTTTTGATGAAAAGTCGGTATTGAAGTGGACTATGGTATGAAACTTTTACTGAGGCCTTCCTCGGGAAACGTAGAATATATGTGAGTAATTTCAAAGGAATCCGTTAAAACTTTCTTAGAAGTTTGTATTCGAAAAAAAACGAAAAAAGTTGGAAAAGTTGGAAAAGGTGAAAAAAATGTTAATTTTACATTTTTTGTCAAAAGTAGGCGTAGAAGTGGGCATGGTCAACGATATATATTTACGATATATGTAACGATATGTATTTACATCTCATACTTATTTTGACGAAAAATTCTAATATATCGCTATATATCATCATATACCATTATATATTATGTTACGTATTATAAGTTGATATTTTTTATCTCTTCATATAACTTGATATAGCTTAATACGAGATCATGTATACTTTAATGTATAATAATATATAGGTATATACGAATTAAATCAAAAAAATTCTATAACTTCTATATATAATTATATATAAACATATATGGTAGATATTAACAAATAAAATCTGTCACTTTTATATATAATTATCAGAAAAACCAAAATAAAAGAAAATCCGGCACACAAATACTGTAAAAAAAAGCAAAAGTAAAAACTTAGTAAAGCTGCCCTAAAACAAAGTTCAAAGTTAATAGATTAAGTAATATTGATGAATAAAATAATCATTTTAGGTCAGAAAATCGTAAAAAAGCAATTATAGAAAAAGTGAAAAAACATACAAAAGAAAAAAGTTAATTTGTCTTCTCTGATAACAAAGGCCTACAAAATTTGAAAAAAGTCGAAACCCTGGGACTAGTATATACTTTTTTATAGTTTGAGTTGAGCTGAATCCGAATCTGACCTCAGAATTGCTCCATCGCAGGTTTTCGAGATATCTTAACATACATTTTGAAGAAACCGCAATTCAGCTTTTTTCAAAAATGTGTTATGTAGTCTGAAAGCCTACCTTCAAAATAAAGGTTGAAACACTATCATATCTGGTCCCTTCTTTGATATATGCTAACCTAGTTTGAAAAGGTTTAAGGAATAATACAAAATCAGTTATTAGTTATTAACTAAATCACAAATTATATAAATTTTTTTTTTTTTACAAAAAATAAAATTTCTTTGAAATTCGCTGTTTTTAAAACGCAACAAACAAAAATTGGAAAAGGGAATGAATACAATAATTTACAGTTTAAGTCTTTATCTTATATACTGTGCAACCAAGAAATTTGTTTTAATAATTTGCAATTTTGTTAGCCAAATTCTTCAAAACTTGAACTTTGCGGTTTGTGAAATACTCAAAAGTTTTATAATGTGTTGGTACCAAATTAAGAGGCATTATCGTTGTCATAAAAAATTATATTGTAAATGTGATAAAAATGAATATTGTTCATTTTGACCAAAATTTCGAAAATTTGGCCCATTTTCTCGACCTTATAAATTTATCTGATTTTTCTCAAGTTTTTACAATAGAATATTTTTTGTATTGAAGTAATGGGAAAATTAAGTACTTAAATCCTTATTATTCGTGTTAAAGTAATGTAGAGAGTAAGCTGGTGTCATTACTGATGGAAATGACACCAATAAAAAAATTCAAATTAAAAAAGACCTTCCAATCCATTCTAATATTTGCAGTTAGCAAATAAGGAAATTGAAGAAAGTTTAAAACGCCTCTAAGTATGCTAACATATTTTTATGATTTTAAATATATTACATTATTTGGTAGACAATCACTATAATGAAAGATTTTGTTAGAATAACTTTCGCAAATATAAACTTTTTCAGCTGAACTTTGGTACACGTGATTTTTTTATGGTAATCACATATTATACTAACCTGTCATATAAATTTCTAGTACACTTGGGTGTTTTCCATGAAACGGACTTTTTTATTATTCTTTTTTACACGATATAATTGTTCAGATTTGTCTTTTTGCTTATGCACACAACATTTTCTACCAAATGCAACATGAAATGCCAAATTGTGCTATAGAAAAATGTTGTAAAAACTAAAAAACCGCGAATTTTATTAGTTAAATCTGTACATTAATTACCTTAATTTGATTCCCGAATGTTGCTGAAGGTATTGTTTTATTTTTAAATTGTATGTATAAAAGGTTTCGTTAAACCTGGGGAAACTTTAATACAATTTTTGAAAAATCTGGCTCATTAGTGTAGGAACGGAGTACGCTATTAAAATTATATCACGAAATGTTCACCTTTGAACTTTTGAAAAAGTAATCAAGTGACATATAACTTTAAAGGTAATTTTGTCGTATTTAATTTAAGACCTCAGTGATTTACGTAGCATCAATACTTTTCATTATATTTTGTAATATAATTTTGTAAAGTCATTTTAGTAAGAGCATGTATCCTAATGTGGCCCTACACATGGTATTTATAAAATATATATAAAAAAATTAGTATAATATTCCAAATACAAATACAACAGCTTATAGGTCAACTCCTTGGGTATTTTTCGGCTATAGCTCAATTTCTTGTGGGAACAAATATAAAAAAGTTATATAACAATTTTCACAACAACTCAAAAGATCGACATTAGGGAACATGCACCGTAAAGTGGACCTATAATTAAAACTTTACAAAAAAGTATAAAATTGTTAGGAAATTATATAAATACGAATCAATTATGTTTAAACCCAGCAAAACCACGCATTACCAAATGTATCATCATAGAGCTTCACTAATTTCAATACACCTTACTTCACTGATGAATTTTACAGGTGATGAGCCTAAAAGTAATGTGTGTCATTACTTAATAGGGGGTTAAGTAACTGGTAACTTATATGATTACCGTGTTCGAAAAAGTAATGAGTTGTTAAATAGATTTTCATAAAAACAAAATTTATTAAAAAAAAATATTACAAACATTTTTTTAATATAAATAAATAACGTGGTCTCGCTGGGATTCGAACTTGGGGTCTTTTGGTTGTTAGGCAATAACTCTAGCCACTGAGATATCGTCACTTATAATAATAAGTCGCTTAAAATGTAAATGAATTGTTGTGCTTCGAGCTTCTGTTTGAGATGTTAAAAATATATACTATAAGCATGAGGGTACATGCTTACAAAAAATCTCAAAGTAATGTGTCTAAATATTGCAACTCATTACTTTATGTTTCGAAATAATGCTGAAGGTATGAGTGCCCATTACAAAGTAATGCAGTATGTAACCCATTATCGGTAACTCATTACTTTTTGTTGAAAAATAATGATACAGATAAGGAGTATACATTACATTACTTTATTACTTTTATATTACTTTATCGCACCCACTACCTTTACTTTACATCACATTTTCCATTAAAAATTTTGATTTTTGAATGTGTTCGTTATAAGCGCAACAATTTGTATGAAAACTCGTAAAAAGGTTTTTTATATAAATAGAACATTTTGGGCCTTCAAAGTTTATTAACGTCATGATGCTTGTTAGGAAAAAAACCCTAACCACGTGTTTGATTACTAAGAAGACAAGAATGGAGCTAAATTAATGATCAATAGGTTTGTTGTTAAAGTTCTGCCGATTCTGTAGGCTCTAGCTTTTCTAAAACTTCGGTTTCTGATGAGATCTTTAGCCAGATCGTAATACTAGTATCAACCTAGCTAATATGTTTGATTTGCTTAATTTTTGTAAAAGTACGGAGGTTAAAAGCTCGTTATAAATTAAAAATGTCAAAAAAATTAGTTCGTTACATAAAAAGTTTGCTATAAACGGTGTTATAACCGTATTATTTTGTATGAAATATGAAAAAGCGTTAGGGCCAGAAAAATCGTTCATTAGAAAGAAACATTCGATTAGCAACAAATACGATTGCTACTATCGGGTCTGTTTTCTGGGTAAGTACATCACAATCGACATTTCTGTTGTTGTGATCCATGTCGAAAAATTTACAAAAATAGACAAGAATATTTAAAGTAACGCGTAAAACATATAAAAATGCTAAAACTTTAAAAACCCATCAAAAAATGAACAAATATGAAAATATCTCAAAAGTCCACTTTAGGGAACAAACAAAGTACCACTTTAGAGAACATTATGAAAATTTAATTTTTCAAATTTTGTTCTTATATATTATTTTTTTTTATAGAATCAATTAGTTTTCTTAAAATTATAAATAAAATTCTTATTGTTTAAAAAAATGCGATTTGGAAAATTGTTTAAAACTTTTTTATTATTTAGATTTTATGTTTGCGAAAAATGACACTGAACCAAAATTTGGTGCCAATCTTAGTTGCATAAAAGACAATATTTGTGACAAATTTTAACAAATTTTGAACGGATGAAGGAAATCAGTTGGTTTGTTTTATATATTTTTACTTTATACGTTATTGCGTATATTTTTTGAGTATATTATTAAATCGACTAAAAGTGAAACAAAAATCATTAATTGAAAATTTATCATCACAAAACTTCATCATCATTTTGTTATTTTATTTTTGCATCAGCAAAATGATCATAATCTAAAAAAATTAACGTCATGATAATAATTAAATTCTCAGATCATAGTGAATAATAACAAAAACAACAGCAACAGCAACAACAACGATACAATTAATTGATGATACAAATAACAGCAACAATTAAACTATCATTCATTGTAAATAATATTGAAAATATAAAATGATCCACTTCTACTGGAGCTGCTGATCGAATAACACCCGAAAACATTTAAACACGAAGTGAATTTGAGATACATATCATCAATTAAAACAATGATCGTTTTTCTAATATGTTGCCTTAGACTGGCCCACGCTCGTATAAAAAAAAATAAAACTATATTCCGATTCTTTCTCCACAAGCTAGCTTTTGTTCCTCTTATCAAAATATTCGTGTATACCAAAAAGTGGCTCAAATAGTCAGAAATATGACTTTGTATTCTTGTTTTACAGTGTATTTATATAATTTGGTCATTGTTAATACTATTCCCACTATTTTATGTGATCTTAACTAGCTCTAAATTCATGAAAATTCAAACGGACCCATCCCGCTCTATAATTATTTAATGTTATCTGAAGGGGAATTAAAAAAAAAATATAATAATAATAATTTTAAATAAAGTTAATTCAAGTGTACTTATTGCCGATGTGTTTAAAATTTTATGAAGTAGTTTGGCCTCCTAAATTCGAATCTAAAGTCGAAAACGTTCCACCGGCTCGCATATCCGAGTTATGGACAAATCCTTTTTTAACCCTCTTACCCGGACCAAAATGGTTTATTGGGAATATTGCGAATATGTCTTTAAATCTGTTTTATTTTTATGGATTTGAATCCTACATAAATTTAAATCTAATTTGAGTATAACTATGTCGGGAAATGTGCAAAGGTATTTTGGAACACCGGAGGGGTCTCGAAAATGGTCTCGTTTTGGAGTTGTGCCTACCACATAGAGATTTTTTAAAAAAATTCGACATATTAAAAGCATGTTTATAACATGCACTTCAATATATAAAAAGAGGGGTCAAACTTAAAAATCCATTCAGTAGATCCAGAAATATATGGAAAATATGCCAAAGTTTTGAACTAAATTATTTTAATTAGACTAGTCCTATATTTCGGGAGGCTGGCTTAATGTTGGCGTTTAGACGGCTTAAAAAAAGTTTTATTATAAGTCTGTGCAAAAAATAAAATATAATATTTGAATTTCTGTTAAATTTCGGCCTAACCCTGAAAAATCGTAAATTTATAGCGACCTTTAAATATTGACAGATTGGGCTGAAATTTGGACCTAGCATTACTGAGCACTATTGAAAAAGGAGCCGCTTTGTGGCGCTCTAAAATTCGACAGATTTTTTTTGGGCCACCCTAATGTTGCATGCATGTTTTATGTGGTTGCTGCTGTTTGGCTATAAGGAATATCAACAATATTGCCCGTGGTCGTTGTCGATTAACGAACAATATATTGTACAGTAAAACCTTTCCTTGGCGAAATGACACAGAATATTTATCTTTGTTAATAGTTAATATCGGCTGAATGGGTTAACTTTGTTAATAGATAATATCGGCTTAATGGGTTAACTTAAATAATAAATTTCTTCATAGTTTTAATGAAAATTGTCACTAAAACTCGTGCATTGGAACTTTTCCTAGCATCTATGAAACATATTTCATTAAAGTAATTTTTTATGAAATGATCCATAGAATTAATGAAAATCTTCATAAATGGAAAATTTTCAGTATGCGACATGAAAAATTTCAGTATGAGATATAAATCTTAAAAGCAAAGTTTAAAACGTATGAAAATTTAGAAAAAATAAAAATGTAAATATAGTTAAACAATTTCATAGTTTTAAAGAAAATTTCCATTGAGTATATGAAGAGATAAATTATGAAATCAAATGATTTTTTTTTTCCGAATAATGAAATTTCATGAAAAAAAGTTAGGAAAAATTTCACAATATTAATTAAATTTAATGTATATAATGAAAACTTTCATTGAATCTATGAAATTATATGAAAAATCGACGAATTTGGTATTGGAATTTTATTTTTATATGGTTGTTACCGTTATAATTAAGTTTTTACCTGTGATAGTATCCGATATTGGAAGATTTTACTGTATTTGTTGTTAAACTGTTCGAGTATGTAAAACACGTTAAATGACTCAATTTCATGCTTATTTTATTAAATGTATTTATAAATGTTGTTGCTGTTATTATTAATATCAATTTCTTGAATATTTGTTTTATACTAAAGTTTTTTTAAAAAACTTAATGACTTAAGCGAAAAATTATATGCTTCTGTCTGGATCTAAAAATTATATTTTTTGTCACTGAATGTACACAAAAATGAACAATAATGTACGGTTTAATAAAAAATCAGTTAAGGTAAAAACAAAGGAACATTCAATTATTTTCCAAAAATGTATTAGTTTTACCTTTTTTATTCATTTGTTCAAAACAATTTATTACACAAAGACAACGGTTTTGTAGTTGCAACCGATTATTTGTAAACCTGGCTATTGGCGCATATATAAATCCATATATTGGCGCATATATGATCGGATCCGTACATTGAGGGTATATGGACATACATGCTCATATATGGACATATATGTGATTATTCATATATGTTCATATAAAAATATTTTTTTTGTAGTTGATCGTGTATGAAAAATCATTTTTTGTTATTTTTTAACAAAACACGAGCGGTATTAACAATCTGCCCAGTAAAAGGCAAAATACATGTTATTTGTTAATATTTTGAATAGAAGGGCTGTTAATTATCCCTATTAAAAGAAACGGATCTAATTTAATATGGCTACACACTTAGGTATATAAAATTTCATCCGAAAAATTGGCCTATTAAATTGTATCACATTAGATATAATTGTATCAGGTATATAAAATTTCATCCGAAAAATGGCCTGATTTAACTGTATCACATTAGATATAATTGTATCTTATTCGATTTATTTAGATATACAACTAGAAATGATTTGAAAAAGTTTTGTTTGAATTTTGTCCTCATACAATTTAATCAAATGATATGTTATACTATAAGATTATATCTTATTTAATGAAATGAGATATAATATCCCAGCATAATTTTTTAGAACAGATTACCTTGGAAACACAAAATTTATTATAGTTACGAACGAGTTTGTTGTATTTATTTACCATCAAATCAAAAAATTTCAAATGAATAAATATCAATAATATTTTCATTTGTAATTACCGAAGTGGTAAATTAATAAAGGATTTTTTTTTTTAAATTTTTAAATGATAGCGCAAATATTGTAATTGAAATCACTTACTTAAAATTTTCTCAATTTAAAATAATTAGATACATTTTAATCTATAGTTTTTGCAAGTTCTATTGCAGAATTCCAATTATGTTTGTAATTTTATAAATTTCAGATTAATATATTAAGCTTTCTGCCAAAATCTTAAATACAAAAATTCCAAATGAAAATATCATTTTAAAATTATGTTTAACTCAATTACATTAGATGTTTTTTAAAATTTTAATTGCAAACAACAAATTAAACTAAGTTTTCGATTTAAAATTGTTCTTAAACACTTTAGATTCGATGTAAAACTAAACTTTAATATGATACCATATATTATTATACTTAATATTGTATTAAGCCATACAAAATTATATATGAAATCATGCTAAATAATGTATGCCATTTGTAGTAATATAT
The DNA here is from genome assembly GCA_021234595.1 of Delia radicum. Lineage (NCBI taxonomy): Eukaryota > Metazoa > Arthropoda > Insecta > Diptera > Anthomyiidae > Delia > Delia radicum. The sequence continues at coordinate 131,933,556 of CM037852.1, forward strand.
GCCACATCGACACATCTATATCAATCGATATATATTAAGATATTAATATGTATGAGACCATATCAAAAATTTTCAAAAAACAAAATCCAAGATAAAGTTATATATGATAATATGCGCCATCACATATGTCCATATTAAGCTATATAAAACTATATGTTTTTATATAATATTATATTAAATAAGATATGATTGTATATGAACGTTTATATTAAATAAAATATGATTGTAAAGGGTGATTTTTTAAGAGCTTTCGGATTTGATTTAAAAAAAAAACACATAAAATTTAGAGAAATGTATGAAATCTTTATTTGAGTTGATAGAACTATCTTTATAATTCAATGTTTAAAGATGTTTTCATGTAATTGTTGAAAGCGGCTACGCCTCCAAAGTTTCATACGCTGGGTCCAATTTTGGCATACTCTCCAACATATCGGCTAGTATCTCACGAATAAATTCTTCAATATTGGCTTCAAGTGCGTCAACCGTTGCGGTCTTGTCCCTATAGACATGAGCCTTAACATAGCCCCACAAAAAATAGGCTAACGGCATTAAATCGCACGATCTAGGCCGCCAAATAACCGGCCCCAATCGAGAAATAAACTGTTCACCGAACTCGCCTCTCAATTGGGCCATTGTTTCGCGTGCTGTGTGTCATGTGGTCCCGTGTTGTTGCATCCACATGTCACCCAAGTGTTTTGGGCAAACAAAATGATGCCACCGGCCCGTAATCCACCCCAAACATTGCATTTCTCAAGATGCATTGGCAGTTCTTGCAATGATTTTAGCTGCTCTTCACACCAAATAAGACAATTTTGCTTGTTCACGTATCCATTCAACCAGAAATGAGCCTCTTCGCTGAACACAATAAATTGAAAGAAGTGCACGATGCACTTTCTTAACCAAGCATGAATTTTGATAATAAAGAAGTGCACGATGCACTTTCTTAACCAAGCATGAATTTTGATAACAAAATTCAATAATCTGCAAGCATTATTCGTTTGTAAGTCGATTCATTTTTAAATTATAAACCAAACTGATCATGTTTACCAGTAACATGTTACACGAAAACAGCTGAGCTGCCAAAAACAGTTTTGTCAAAAAGAAAGTTGCTAAAAAATCACCCTTTATATGAACGTTTTTATTCGGAATACCACAATACCAGACAGAGTTATCTTTTACTGAGACTCTGATAAATTAAAGAAGATTTAACTAAAATAAAGAATAATTCAAAGGCATTTAAACTTAAGTTTTTAAGATTTTATTGAGCGTGTCCGTTTTTTAACAATATTATAATTATAGTACATTTAGTTTAGTAAAAAAAAACAAATGCAGTATTCACGAGTCGCAATAAAAATTTACTGTCTGGTATTGCAGTATAAGAGTGCTTCTATTCAAAAGAGGAACAATTAAAATGTATTTTGAATTTGTTTTTAAGGCATATTTTTACCAGGCTGATTGTGAATACAAACAATATTTTTATATGAGCATATATCAATAACCAGATGTGTCCATATATGATCGTATGTGTCGCTTATTTACTAAAAGACTGACATAACTCAAAAACACGATTTTGCAGAAAACACGTTTAAAGTTTTCAATCCATGTTTGCCTCTCTCGATCCTTTCTCTATCTATTTGGTCACGTTTTTATAAATAGGGTTTTTAATGCATATTTCTCTCAGTGAGTGCATTTTCTAATTATCTAGCAACTCATGAGTAGCACAGTTTCTCTGTAAAGTATATACTCTTTGCACCCACTTTCCAGAAAAAATATAATACACAAAAACTTTAAATTTCAACAGTTATTTAAAAAGTTAATCGGTAAAGTTGTTTCAATGGAATATACAGTTAACTTAACAAAGAAATATTTTTTAACTTTCTGTAATAGTTAAAATATACAGTTAAAATTTTATATTTAAATCAAAAAGTTGTTATATTATATTGAGTATTAAAATAAACGAAAATAATCTATTGTTTTTACCGATTTGGTCAATTATTTTTTCAACAGTTGAAAATAAACTCAAAAATACTATTGTTTTAAACGAAAATTAAGTCCTTCCTGTTTTAACTGATTTTCAATTAATTTAATGTGTATATTCAGTAGTCTTTACTAAAAAAATATTGTGAGTGTATATTCTCCTCTAACTCGAAAAGTATACATGATATTAATATGAACTTTTTACACAACATGAAGTATGATATAACTAATAAATCTGAATCACTAACTCAAAAATCGCGTTTTTTGAAATATGACAGTCTTTTAGTAAATTAGCGATATGTTCATATACCCTCAATTTATCCGTATCCGAACATATATGGAAACATACATGGTTTCATACAGTTACGGCCAAAAAGGTCACTTTTTCGTAACACAATTTAATAATAATTAAATATTTTACATTTATGGATTGTAATATTCTATAAATAGACCCATATGTGTTGCAAAAAATTATTTTATTACTAAACAATTCTTATGCCGCGAACTGTTCTCGAACCGGCGAACTGCCGTTTGTCAGACAATTACTATACCTCTATTTAAATTTGATTTTTCAAATTTCAACCTCGAATATTTGTTAGTTTCAAATTTATTTTTTAAATATATTTGCAGAAATTTTACTAAAATTTTGTAGAGGTTACTAATTTTTTCTATTAATTTTATTTTACTACAGTTCAGCAGACATGTGTTGCTAAATTTAGCAAAAAAAATACCGCAAGGCTCAAAATAGTTAAATTTCCCGTAATAACAGCAATATTTTCAGTAGCCATTGCAGATTTTTTTTTCTTAGTGTAATAAAGTTTTATTGCTCTAATGATGAATTTTAAGTACTTGCAATTAAAATTATTGAATAATGATTAAATCTTGTTGATTGTAATGGAATTCCAAACAATTTATTTTCAGTGTCGACCATTTACCGATTTTTTTTTGCTTAATTTATTTTTTATAACTTCAAAATTTAATACATTTTTTTTTTTAATAAAAAATCCTTTATTTTTTATTAAAATTGTTTGTTGTTTCATTAATGTCTCCTGTTTTTCCTGTTGTTTCATGAATGTGTCAAAAATGTCAACTTTCATTAGGTTTATTTTCCGTTTTCTTTATTTTAAAAAAAGTTTCAACATAAATGTACACCTTTTTCCTGGTTTTATTGTGTCGTTGCAAACAAAAAAACACAACATAAAATTTAATTTTTTATTAACATAATAACTTGAATAACAACCAAGTTTTAAAGAACTTACCAATTCGGATTTTTTAATTCCATTGAAACTTTTCACAAAATTTTTTGAAAAATAAAATTTTATTTATTTAAAATGTCATTTACTCAATGACGAAGTTTCATTAAATAACAGTTTCATTAAAATTATGAATCTTTTTACTTATTTTAAGAAATTCTTCGTTTACTTTGTTAACAATTGTTATATTATTTTACTTAGAAATTTCATTATTTTTCGTCCACTAAAATTCTCTCTGTGTAGCAAAAAGACAAAAATGCTCAAAGAGTTGTCCTATAAGCTTATGTATTTGAATTTGGAATATTGCGCTTAGTTCGATTGTTTACATATTTTTACTTAATATATAACCACTTCACACCCGGCCAGAAGCAGAGTTCAGTTTGAAAAAAATGACGACAAAAAGTTACTATGCCATCTTTTTGTGAGTGATCTGCCCTTCCAGAAACCGTATCCCATGAAATCTTAGCTGATCCTGTTTCAAAAATATCAACATTTCCATTTCAAGATCCAGAATCTTCGAGCGTTCAAATTTGAGTCTTACTAAAAAGTCCATAATTTTTAAACGACTTAAAATAATTTGATTCTGTGTTGATAGAAAATTCTTCAAGCTTTCTTGTGCTATATAATATTGTATTTGTAACTTCCCAAAAAATTCATAATTTTTGTTCAAGGTGAAAAAAATATTTAACTGCAAATTTAGTTAACAGAGTTGATATCATTTCCACACCATCCTTGGAATAAAAACCTCGGCGCTTTTTTTTTAAGTGGTAATAGACCTAATCCACTAATAAACAATGTTTTTTATAAATGCTGAGAAGAAAAAGTAACTACCGCGCTTTTTAATCGTGCCGAAAAAGTTGGATCATCGAAAATATTTATCTTGAATCTATCCCAAAATTTGAGAAATTCTCTATGAATAGATTCGCCAGCTTGTTCGGACCATAACCCCAAACCATCATAATTCAATTGTATAAGACCCTGCTCTAAATGATCAAGAATTACATGAATTTTAAGAGTTTGGGAAACATTCGTACTTTGAAAAGATCTACGGAGGTCAGTTAAGTGCTTATTTATGTTAGTAATATTGACTATGTTCGTTGTCAGGTAATTGTCAACAGTGGTATTCATAGCTTTAAATGATGCAATGAAAGGCTGAATTTTAAATATTCCAACTTCATCATAGATTTCTGGATCCTTCAATTTATCCGCTTCTCTTAGAAGTTTTCTGCAAGCGTTCCCTTCAAAAATATCGTCGTGATAGTTTTTCGGAATTTGCTTCAACTTCCTTGGATATAAAAGAGCTTTTTTCGGTCCTACAATTGGAACTATGCCATTCCAAAAGAGATGATTGACAAATCCTTGTAAAAGATGGAGTTCAAGTAAAATACATTTCTCAATTACATAGATGTTATTATCTTCGTCGTCATATTCTTTCACAAATAGGGGGTGATTAACTACACTATGGCATTGTGGAGCATTCTTTTTATCCTTACCAGAAGACTTAAATTTTGTATAATCCTGTTTCAAGTGTTTAAAGGTCTTTAGCTCTATACTTTGGACATCATGGTTCTGTAATTGATTTAGCTTTACAAAGCAATAAGGGCATGGGTATGTTGCAGTTGTAGTCTGTTGGCCAATAGCAATTAATAAACGTTTGAAATCCGAAACAAATTTAAATGGTATGTCATTGAGTAAATACTATACATAATAGTATTAGAATATTATAGCCGAAGTGTCTATACCAAGGATGGTGTGCAAATGATATCAACTCTACTAATTAAACTTGCAGTTAAATATTTTTTCGCCTTGAACAAAAATTATGAATTTTTTCGGGAAGTTAACCATACAATATTATATAGCATAAGAAAGCTTGAAGAATATCTACGGAATTTCACACAATGAAATTATTTTAAGTTCTTTAAAAATTATGGACTTTTTAGTAAGACTCAAATTTGAAAACTCGAAGATTCTGGCTTTGAAATTGAAATGTTGATATTTCAGAAACAGGATCAGCTAGGATTTCACGAAATACTGTTTCTAGAATTGCAGATCGCTCACAAAAATTTGGGGTAGTCACTTTTTGTCAAACTGAACTTTGCTTCTGGCTGGGTGTGAGTTACGGTCTACGCAAAAAAAGTTATAAAAAAAATAGTTTTACCTTGTTTTTCATCTCATTAAAACGTACTTCCGCGCATGTGACGAATGTGGAAATGCCCGTATAAGAGTCAAATGTACATTTATCATTTGACTCTTATATTTCGTATAAAATTCTTTTTTATCGATAAAAAGTTCTCTTATCCTTTAAAATTCACTTTCTTAAAGCATAATTTTAAAAATGATAAAACTTTTTAAATTTAATTCAAAATAAATGTTTTTTCACAGAATAAAAAATTTTGAATTTTTCATTGCCGATTCAACAAATAATTTAATTATTTAAGAAAACAATTGGATTTTTGCGGAAAAAATTGTATTTTGCGGAAAAAATTTGTATTCAGTAAACTTGTAGGTCAGTATCTGAAATTACGATATTCCCCGACAGAATCTGCCAGTGCACAGTGGTAACATATGGTCATAACTCTATATTTTTTTTGTGATCTATTTAAATAACTGAAATTTGGTACATGAATGAAGAATATAATTTCTTATCTGTCACCTTAATTTGGGTGCAATAAATACAGGGGTTGGCCAAGATAGTATTGATATGACATATGACCATAAAATGTATTGAAGATGCTCTTAAATGTTTTAGAATTTGTCTGATATTTGCGACTATTTATAAATATTGCCTAATACCTGATATTAAAAATGGTCAAAATCGGTACATACATTCGAAAGTTCTGTGTGAAAGTATATACTTTTCTTAGATTTTCATACATTTTCTGTAACCTAACTAGTATGGTATTCTGGACCTAGTTTGGTATAAATGGTTGGTGATAAAAATAATAAGTCGTTTTATGGTTGTCGTTGACGATAGTTGTAATTTTAATTTAATTATAATAATTTTTGTCAGTGCCCCACTCGATATCACAATATTCCAAAGTTGAAATTGCAAGCAGCTGTGATAGGTGTTCGTCTTAAAAACGTGATAGAGCAACATCATACCATCAAAATTCGAAAAGTGCATTTTAGGAATTTGAATTTTAAAATTTTATGTATAAAAAACTACGTTAAAACATTCAAAACTTTAATGCAAATTTGTGAAAAATCTGGCATATAAATGAAAAACTGAGTCCGCCATTAAAATCAGCATGGCCGAAATATTTAGGATTAATGGTCGGTACACTCATTAAAAGTTCTTACAAATAGTTGAAAATTCAGCTACGACAACAGAAAATAGTACCAGAATTTTAGCCAGCAGAATTTTGAATGAAGTTGAGAATCACAGTCTGCTAAATTTAGACGACTTATTTTTTAGAAGTACTAAATTAGAGTTGACAGTTGTAGTTAAATTAACAAAGAATTTAGCATGGTTGGCAAGCACTACCCTTTCTTGCCTTCCAAGACCCTCCTTAATAGTAAAATCGCCCAAGTCCAGTCTTGCATCAATATCCAAAGTGATATCGCTAATGATATCATAATTTATGGTAATAGTAATATCGGATTTTAAATTTAAAAAAGGCCTTAAAAACGAACCACTAAATATTTCACTATATCGTGTATTTATTTAAAATTTTATATAAAAAAACAATTTTGCAATGAACACATTGTAAACATTACCAGTGTATTCGCAAAAAATATAGGTGGTATTCAGAATCGAAAACATCCAAAAAAATATGGGTAAATACAAGAAAAAACAAAATTTATAATAAATTATAGTAAATAAAAACAAATCCCGAAAAGTCCCAGAAAATCCCAAAAAGCCCGGTATTTAAAAAAGAAAACACCAGGATTCGGGATTTACTAAATCCAGAAAATCCTATGATTTCGTAATTTCCCGTTTGGCATCCCTAGTCACAACTTACACTTTTGTTCACAAATCTTTTCCTTTGTCACGTTATGCCAACGCGTAGCAATCTTGATAGTATTGTCCTGTTAACCGATTGATAACAGCGGCCAGCCGTTGGCTGCTGGGATACTTGCTTTCCAAAAAAAAAATTATTTTTCTAGTACAATATTAGTTGCAACTTTGGTATTTTCTAAAAGGTTTGGTTATACAAAAATAACAGCGGTTTGCCAGCAATATTTTTTTACGCGGTTGGCAATTCTACCTGGTGAGTAACATTAAAAATGGACTTCGTCGATTCGATGAAGAAAGTACTTAGTGTATGCAAAATAAGATGTTCCATCTAGGGTTAAATGCATATCATTATACAATTGTAACCTGTTAGAATTGTAAATAAACCTTTTAAAAAAATTTGATTTTTTCAAAATTATTGAAAAAAATATATGTATATGTATATATATATATATATATAATACGAGTAATAATGATCTTCTCTATAAGTGCACACAAAATCGCCATTTATAAATTCCGCGCAATTTGGGCAAATATGGGATCCTATATTGCCCATATCGAGCGGTACAACGTATTCGGCAAAAGGTAAATAGCAAAAAAAAAAATTTTTTTCCATTACGATGTTCCAAATTTTGCGAAAATATTATTTTTTTATTCAGTTTTTTGGTAATTACAACTGCCCCAATATAAGATTCAACTTGACATGGATCTTTCCAAAATTAGACTCCGTCAATTGAACAGTAGTCATTTTTATGCCAAATCTTACTGGAACTGTTTCAATAACTAGTTAACATACTGGCATTATTGATTTTTTCACATTCCAAAAAAACGAATTTTGGCTAAAATGCGGCTTTTCTGGCCCTCTGTGCAGCACTTGTAACAATTGTTAGAGTTGTCTTTTTCTGACTGGGCTCCTCATTTCCTCTACTGTTTAAAACTAACGAAATTTAAATAAACTAAAGCATTTTATTGAATATATTATGTATTTTAACGACTAGCGTTAGCAGAACATGAATAAGAGCTTTAGTTTTAAAGATACGTTCAAAAGAAAAAGTTAGTTTTAGCCGACACTGTATATGTCCCATATTATATCAGCGTGCTGTACGAAATAAAATGAATAAATTCCAAATATTTCAATGTTTCTGAAAACTTGAAGGATTGGACTTTGTCCTATCGAAAGTTTGATTCAATATGTACGATAGTATTCGTTTTTCACGAAAGTGGGGATAAGTAAATTTAATTCTAAAATTCATAGACTATTTCGATAACCTTCTTTTTCTGTTATGACACAATCAAAAGGACTCAGTTCGCTTCTCTCAATGATCTTAATATGTCATTATTTTGATTTCATAGCAGTTTTAAATATTTCGTGCATATGTATAATTGTGTTCTAAGTCGAAAAATGTATTTTAAATATTCTCATACGCCTTTTGGCACTTGAGTTTCATATATGTATGTACATTAGAGCGGCATTTTTTTCTATGAAAAAAACATTTTTTTTTTGAAAAATTTCAATTATTAAGATTATTGTAGTATTAGGTCTAAAAGTTATTTGTTGCAAATTTGAGAAAAATCGGATAGCTTTAACACAAATATTTCTTAAATTGCTTTAATAAAAATATCTCTTGCGACACATCATTTTTTTTTTATTAATTTTGGCATGCTGAACACGATTTTCACTAAAAATGTCATCTTCTTCCTCTATTCTAGAAATTTTTGTAAAATTATCTTAGACTTTTTTGTTTTTGCACTCAAATAATACACAAAACATGATTTTATTAGTTCATAATTATGTCTGAATTTCACAAAATATATTTTTTTAAATTAATTTTTATTGTTTGTCCACATATGAGGAGCTTTAAGGGTTTAGTAATCCGACTTATCTTAAATTTCGCACCACAAACATATTGGAGCTAGTGCTACAACAATCAAAGCATTAATTAATGAAAATCAAAAGTTAAAGTTAATATTCCTTCAATAATCATGTGTATAAAACTGAAAAGCTTAACAATTTTACTGTTTATGTTTTATGTGTGCGAGCGGTAGGCTATAGTAGCGTGCTGGCTTATTAGGGCGTGGTCGTTGGTTCGACTCCCACCAAAGGCATTGGTCTGTTTTCGCTACAACGCTCCGAAAGCCATAGTAGCTAGTGCTCGGTTAGGGTAATAAGATATAATTTGTAATTATATGATTATAAATTAATAATAGAAAAAAAAAAACAATTTTAAGTTTTATGTTTTTTAATAGTTTTTATTATTATTTTATGTTTTCCGAGATATTTGTAGGTAAATTTACAAGTTATCAACCATTACTGACATAATTATGCTTAAATGTCTGTTTTGTCTGTTTTGATTCAGGATTCAGGATAATTTTTAAATTTTTAATAAAAATCAAGTCGCAATATCTCGAAAACGGTTTGTCCGATTTCAACATTTTTTAAATATTCGTGCTTAGCATGCCAAAATTAATTGAAAATTATGTGTCGCAAGACATATTTTTATGAAAGTAGTTTAAGAAAAAATTTAAAATTTTGTAAGCGGGGCGCAACTGGTTAATGCTTATCGATTTTTTCAAATTCGCACCACCTAACTTTTAGACCTACACTCAAAAAAAAGTTAGTAAAGTCAGCAAAAAAGTCAGCTTGCAAAAAAAATTGCTAATAGCAACAAAATTAGTAGGTTCAGCAAAAGTTTTGTTAACACTTAGTGGATTAGCAATTAAAAAACCCTTGCTAAAAATAAATAAAATTTTTGCTGAATATTAGTATACTGAAAAAAATTCAAAAAAATTTGTGGAAAAATTATACTTTAGTTAATTTATTTTCTGAAAATCATAAAACATATTTTTGTGATTCTTTTAAAAATAATTTAAAATACTTTACAAAATATAAAAATGTTCATATTCCCACATTGACGACATGAATTAATGTAATATCTAAAAAAAATAGAAATAACATAAACAATATTATCTTTCAACTACTTACATCAATGGTTTCTTAAATGATGAAATTTTTGAAAGGAACGTAAAAGCCGCAGAAAATTATGGAAACGAAACGAAAAAATAACACAAGTATGACATATACAACTCTTTTTTTCGCAATAAGAAAAGGGAAACATAAAAAACTACCTAAAATGTGTCTTTGTCTTTCACTTTAGTCTGTCTACCGGTCTGCATATATTTTTTTTTTAATTTGACCACGCTAGATTAAGCGCTATAAACATTTAGTTTACAAACACACATTTAATCTTTATTAAATTTAAATATTTTATTTTGTCTTTTATTTAATTAATAGACAATTACTTTCACAAACCGGTGACAACGCAAAATTTAAGTGGTTTCAATCCACAATTTTGTATTATGTATGAAAAACAGATACAAAAATCTTCCATGGTGGATTTTTTTATGAGTTGACTTTTTATTATGAGTTGTACTTTTTATTATCATTTTCCTCGTCACTACTACATCTTGACATGCCGCAACATCTAATTCATTTTGCGTATATCTTTCAATCTGGTTGTCGTCCACACTATTAATGTGTTAATCAGCACAATTTTTTTTTAGCAAAATACATTAGTAAAATATTAGTAAAACATTAGTTCAAAACAGTTAAGTGCTGAATAAGTATAAATAACATTTAGCTGAAAACATAATTTCAGCAAAAAATTTGTTGAAAAATAGTATACCTGATTTACAAGACGTTTTACTAACTTTTCTACTATTTTTTTTTTTTTTGAGTGTATTTCCAGAATACTCGCAACAATAATTGATAAAAATCGAAAGTTGAAAAAAAAATACCACTCTAATGTACATATTAAGCGTACATTTCATGCATGCATGTTTCAGTTTATATATTTTTTTGAATCCCCATCATATCAAAATAATTTAACTTTAACCACTTTATAGAAGTTTCAGTGTTATGTGTATTGCTTCTGATTACACTACTAGTCATTCATTCCATTCCGACAACATACACTCTTTGGCTGTGTATGAATGTTTGGTTTTCAGCTAAAATAATAATTAAATAATAAGCGGCTGCTAATTTGTTTCAGTTCTTAAAAAAATAAAAATATTTATCATTATTGTTTACAACAATAACGTTCATTCAATAGTGAAAACTAATAGAGTACGCGCGCGCCTTTCAATCGGAAGTTTATTTTTGTTAACAATTTCATTGATTTCAATATCGGCTACTGTGCATATTTTTCTAAATGCTAAATTGTCTGCCACATACGTATTCGATTCGGTTCGATACGAAAACGCCAAAATTGGAATTATCGTCAAATTAACAACAAACCATTTAAAGTTTAATAATTTAAATAAACGGTCGTTAAGAAGTGAAGTAACGGTAGTTTAAAATATTAATAAATGATGTACAAACTACATACAAAAAATTAAACAAAGTGCAACCAAAGTTATAAAGAATTAAATAATTTACAAGAGATTTATGAGAATTGATTAATATCTTATAATCATTTATAAGATATTTATTGTGATTTTCCTACACACGTTTTAACATTAATGATTCACAGACTAAAAAGAGGAAAATTCCCTTAATATTTGTTATGTTATAGTGTAAAGCTTTTAAAAGCTTTTAAGCTGTATAAAGTCTGGTCAAAGTGTGAAGAAAAATAAAGGACTCAATTCGTGAGCTTATTATTGGTTTGACCTATGTGCCAAAAAGTCAGTATGGGAAAATACTATAAAGAAGGTTTACATTAAATGTTCTTAAAATCTACATAATAATAATAATAATGTGTTTGTTTTCACTATTAATTGCGGCATATATTCAAACAAAAATACTTTTTTATCCATTAAATTAAAAGTTATTAAGCTTTTGGGAAAAAATTATTATTTTTTTTATGCTTTATATCTAAAAATGTTATGCTTTATATATACATTTATACATTTTATGTGCACCTAAAAGCAGTTCTTATTTTTGTTTTGATTTACTGTTTTGGTTATGCAGCAAAACAATAATGAAGTAGATTTTTAAAATTTTGTATGCAAAATTTGCTAAATATATGCAGCAAAGCAATAATCAGAGACATATTATACATTAAAATAGCAGATATAGGGTATAGTCGATGCTGAATATCTTAGATATGTTACAAGACATCGAGAAATTGGCTTCGAAAATATGTAAATTATATTTTCAATATATATATTTTCCATTCCTAACTCAATTTTTACAAAATTGGTCAATGAGTCAAACAATAGCAAGCTGAGGAATTGTTAACTCCTTTTCAACATTATTATAAGAACTAAATTTTAGTGTAGTGCCGAAAATTTGCAATTTTAAAAGCCAAATAAATTTGTGATATAAAGTGAGGTTTTTTTTTTAATACTACTAAAATAGTTTGGACATGCTGTATGGAGTATTTGGCATACACATAAAAAAAGCGATTTCTATTGTTGGCTCATTTTCAATTAAAATTGTGTTACATTAACAAACAGATTAATTGCATTTACAAATTGTGCTTTAACAAGACAAATAAATTTTTAATATAAAGTGAAGTTGTTTTGATACTTCTAAAATAATTTGGACATGACGGAGCATTTGCCTTACATTTCGGAGTTTTTGCCATACACACAAAAAGTGATTTGTATTGTTTTTTTATTTCCAATCAAAATTTCGAGCTAAAGTGCACTTTATGGGGCTTTCCTAAGAAAATAAGTATGTGGAAATTCTAGAATTAAAATTTTTTTTTTTTTTATTATTGGCTAACGGGGCCAGGGCCCGTGAACACTCCAGGCCCTAAAAACCGGTACACTTAATAACATATAAGTGTGGGTTAAGGTGTTTTACTATTTCCACTTTTTTGGATTTTTGCAACTCTTGAAGCGGAATATAAATACCTATGGCCCAAAAGATTTTTGAGAATTTTTTCAGATTTTTTGAAGTGGAGTACGTACGGTCGCTGAAATAGATTATGTACCAAAAAAAGGTTATGAAAATATACTTTTGCACCCGGTTAATATTAGATAGGTCTTTTAAAAATGTTTTAATATTAACTTAAAAACAGTAAACTTTTTTGCAGTTTTTGCATATTGTTGTAAATTGTGGCATTTATCTTGTCAAACATTGGGTTAAATAAATGTTCCCCGTTGCTCGGGTCGAAAGCCAAATTTGCATATTATTTATGCTGATATATTAAGTAAATCCAAGAGCATTGAATTGAATTTGTACCGTACGATAATAAGGATCATTTAGCATAGGAAAATGTTTTGATTGTGTTTCTACTAGAGGGTTTCTTTTCCCGGGATTTCTCATTTCCCGGGAAAGTGGGATTCGTTGTTGAGTTTCTGGTGATGCCGGAAATTCCCGATCAGTAAGAAAATTATTAAAATTTATTTTTAATTGACAAAGTTTCCTTTAAAAAGATTCATTCATATGACCAAACAAAATTACATAAAAATCGCATTATCTCCGGTTTATTGGTAAATTTTTACAACGCTTTTAATCAGAATCTTAATTTTTAAATATTTTAAATAAAAATTACATATTACAATAGTGCGCCTTTCCTTTATTATTATTGTTAATACTATTATTAAAGTTTTTTCATGAAATACAATTCATGACATTAATGAAACAATTTCATAGAATTTTTTTCGTAGATTCAATGAAAAATATTCATTATATTCAAGAAATTTTATTAATATTAAGAAATTTTTCACAAACTTTTTTAAACAAAAAAAAAAAATTCATTCGATTTCATAAAATAGCTCTTCATAAATGTAACGAAAATTTTCTTTAGAGCTATGAAATTATTTCAAAAACATTTTTTTTTATTTTATCATAAAATTTCATAATTTTATTAATTTCTTTACATTTCAAAGTTAAGTTTTAGATTTAATTCTCAAGTGTTCAACATATTTTATAAAGTGCTTTATTATTTCAATGTAACCTTTTATTAATTTTTGACTTCTAGCAAATTGTTTAAAAAAACATACGAAGCAGTTCATTGGCTCAGGTTTAATATATTTTCCAAGACATTCATGAAGAGTTTTATTAATTCAAAGAACTTTTTAATATTAACAAAATTAATGAAACTGTTTCATATAGTCTTTAATCGCTTAATTTTCCGAATGATTCAACAGTTATATAAAGATTTTTATTAATTCCACAAACATTTCATAAACATTGACTTTAATGAAACCTGTTTCATAGATTCTAAGAAAAGTTCCAATGGACGAGTTCCAGTGACAATTTTCATTGAAGCTATGAAGAAATTCATTACTGGAGATAATTCTCTCAGTGTAGACTCATCCATAATAACTAGAAAAAAAGAGAAATTGCAAATCTCTCAGTAGCTGAGAAAATTTTAAATTAGATAGCTGATAGCAGCAGAAAGATGATTTTAAAAAATACATTCGAACAATTTCTACAGAAGGTTATCGAATCAAATAATATCAGTACGATTGGTACCAATAAGGATACTTAAAGCTGATTTAAGTCATTCCTTATGGAGTAGAGTTTTTAAGGATTTAAATTAATGCAGTTTTTCATAAATTTTTTTTGAAAAATTTCATTTTATCTATTAAAAATTCCATACTCCTTATGAGTTAAGATTTTTACTAAAAATTAGTTCAAAAATGACATTGATGGGAAAATTGCTATGATTACAAAATTTTTTGCTGCTAAGTATTAAGATAAGATAAGAATAGTATTAAGATAAGATAAGAAATCTGATAAATCTACAAAATTTAAGTTATATTTTAGCTAATTTTTATTTAATTGTCTGTAACAAATTAATTTGGTAAAATCAGCAAAACATTTTCTAAATAAGGTCCGTTTTATATTTACAACCCATGTATCAAGTTGTATTTTGCAGCTTTATAAAATTTAAACTTATACAATTATTTAAATTTTGACCGCTGGAGATAATTCTTTATTTTGTTGGTTATGGGGTTATTTACCCTATAGTCGGCACTTTAGCGTTTGCATTTTTTTAAACTGATGTCCTTACGCATAAGAAGATGCTATTGGAGTGAAAACTAGATATTCCACATTAAGAAAGGTTATTGTTTTAGATGTAATTGACTGTTTTTAAAAAAGTATTTATTAAATTTGACTAATTTATGTATTTTGTAAAAAGCATCGTATTTTCCAGTAGTCGGCTTACATTTTCCAATAGTCGGCATGTGATGATCCAATTGTCGGCAGGACTTTTTTGTTAAAGAAAAAACAAATTCGTACGGAAATTAAAATTTTCATTTATTTAATTTAAAGTAGTTTATATCCTCACATATTTAAGACTTTTATATATGCAGCCGAGCTCTTTAAAATTTCATTCCGTTTTCAAGCGCGTTGATTTCATAAAATAAAAACAAATAAAAAAAAAATAAATTAATAACATGAAGTAGTAAATTACAAGAAAAAAATCTTCATAGTGTACACTTCATAGTGTACACTCCACTTTATTTGGAGTTAAAAAGGATGATACAAAAATGTGTAAAAGTTCTTTGTTTTAAAACCCCAAAAACTGTTTTATTACACTCAATCTAATCTAATCTTTTTTTTTATAATAAAAGGTGAATTTTATTGTTTTTGATGAATTTCAGATTAATAGAATTTTCTATTCACTAGAAATTCAGAACTAGTTAATAATTGAAAAAAAAAAGTTTTTCAAGTTTAAAATTTTCCATAAAATAATCTACTCGTTTTGATATAAGTCAAATATCTAGCATTTTCCAAATTCAGCTAACTAACACACGAGGACAAAATCTTAATTTTTAAAAATTAATAAGGTTATGAACACCAATTCTATATATCTCAGGTACGCTGATTTCAACGACGTACTTTATTTTTCGATGTATTGTACAGTTTTTCACCGAAATGACTTTAAAATTTGTCGCTTTTACATGTAGAATTTTACATACGAAGTTTTTAAAATACAATCAACCTGACCTCTTTCTGTTGAAATGTAATGCCAACTCCTGTAGTTTTATTATAGGCACATATTTGATTCACAAAACTTGAAATTAAAACCGCTGATTATTATAGGCACATATTTGATTCACAAAACTTGAAGTTAAAACCGCTGATTAACGGGTTTTATTGTTTTTTCTCACTTTTTAAAGTTTTAGCCAACTTTTCTGCTAAACTTGCAATTGAGCTTGACAAATGGTCACGCAATGAGCCTATTACGAAGAGGTTGTTCAGCAAGAAAATAATTGTTTTAATGATCGATTTATCAAAAAGTGTGTATGTCAGCATAGCTCTCCGAGATGAACTCAAATTTTTGGTATGATATGTGAATCGCTTTGAAAAGTATATGTACAAAACATCAGATACAAATATTTATATTTGCAAAAGTTTTTCTGACAAAAACAATACTTTTATTTCAAATTTCTACTAAAACGAAGGTTTTGGTTTTTAAAGCTTTTACAAATTTAATTATTTTTGCACGAAACATTTTACGCATACTATTGAAAAGCATTCACATACTTATCATACTTAAAGTTGGACCTTGAGTTCCTATTGTAAATCTATTGTAAATCATTGTAAAATTGTTGACAATTCGATGAAAAACGCCTTAAGAAAATAGCTTTTTCGTACAGATATAAATCTTCCTTAATGATTCTTTGCACTGTATTAACATTTGATTATGGCGACTGATTATTTAGCTATTAAAAACTGCATGAAGATGTGCAAAACTTTAAAGTTATATTACAGAAAAACTGTACCATACATTGAAAAATAGAGTAAGCCATTGAAATCAGTGTGTCCGAAAAATAAAAAAATTGTGGTCAGCAGTATTATTATAAATAATATACTAAAATACGAGCGAAATCAACATTTAAACCACTCCAATCCGCATAAATAATAATTGAAAATATTGTAAAAGTTATTTTAATTTTAATTAGTATCGTATACTATGATAACAAACAGTTTTTGTATTCGGCACCTCAATACCGACCATTAGAAATTGATAACAAAATTTTGTTTCCAATGGTCGGCACATCAATGACGAGCATTGGAAATTTATCAAAAATGTTGTTCCAAACGTCGGCAACCATTAAAATAAAAAAACTAAATGTTTTAACTAAATTGTCCTCACTGAGAACAATGTTTTATGTAATATTTACCTTTAGAAACTTGCATGTTTAAAATATTAAGTATATTAACATTATTACTTAAGGTTTTAAATTTGCATTTTCAACACAAATATCACTTGAAAAATAAGGCTCCCAAAGTTGTTAGAGATAAAAGATAAAACAACGTCACAATACTTACCTCAGCCCAATTTAATCATTTCAAAGTGAAGAATGAATATATTTTTAATGCAAATTGATATTTTTTAACTACTTAACTACCGCTATTCTTATTTATTCATGTTTCAAGTAAAAATATGCCGACTACTGGGGGTGCCGAACTTAGGCTACTTTACCCTATATCCTATTTACAAAATCTCGAAACTATAAGAACTATGTCTCGAAAAAGGATTTTTTCAAAAACCATTTTATTCTCTGAGTTTAATTTTTATAACCCACGTGAATTTTTTTTTTAAAGAAAAAGCGCATTTTTAAGCTTTTAATATTCAAATAGACCGCCATTCATTTATATTAGCTCAAATAATCTTTTATGTCAAGAAGTGGTATGTTTCTTTGGCGAAACCACATTTTAGTTTCGTTGCTGGTACACACAGAGAAATAAAGTGCCAACCGAATTGAAAAGTGTATATTAATGGTAACAACTTATAAATTCAGTTAGTACAACGATCTTTACATCAGATTTCTGAATATGTTGGGTTTTACAAATAAAATTCAGTTGAAATAACCGAACTTTGTTGTGAAAACTAATGTAAAGTGGTGTCAACCGTCTAAAATTCATTATAACCGAATTCGAGTCGTAGTAACCGATTTTTAGTTGGCAAATAGCTAAATTTTTT
Organism: Delia radicum; assembly: GCA_021234595.1. Lineage (NCBI taxonomy): Eukaryota > Metazoa > Arthropoda > Insecta > Diptera > Anthomyiidae > Delia > Delia radicum. The sequence continues at coordinate 131,951,633 of CM037852.1, forward strand.
TCTGTGTGTATGAATTCTTGGTCTCATAAAAATGGCCTGCATTTCAATACCGCAGTATAATCAGAATTAATCATTCTTGATGATGTGAACTGAATTTCCAGCGTACCCGCTGAAGAAAACGCACCCACATCTAAGCATTACCGCCACCAAACTTGCGATGTGAGAATTATCGTTTTTCTTTAAGTAGGTCGCGGTATTTCCGTCAAGTCCAAACTCCATTTTTCTCGTCCGAAAATTTCACCTTAGTTTATGAAAAAAGTATAGCGTAATTTTGACATACCGTGTTCCAATTGTTGGTCATGTTTAGCCCTGCGAATTCAATACTTTTGATTTTGTACCTTTCTAAAAGTCGTGGAACTACGTTCATTTTACTTTGTACAATATTTTTGAATGCATTTAGATCTCTCCAACCTGTTGATTTGTTCACAAAAGGGTGCTAAGGCCCTGAGCTCTCTGCAGCTTTTGGTATAATTACTTGCAGCGTTTGAAATGCTGCGTGAATCGCGATTCGACAACTCGAATTTTCTTTTACTTATCTTCTTTGTTCCATATCTTTCCTTTTCATTCAAAAAATTGACGATTAACCTTTAATTTCTGCCAATTTATAGCTAAATTTTGGAAATCAATAGATAGATTTTGTCCTTTTTCCAAATCAGAAAGAGCGGTTCCTTTTGGCATTCTACGAACAAATATAGATTATAAAAACAGTCGGTAAAAATGGTGGATTCATTTGAAAAACCAAAAAAAAAAAATAAATTAATGAAACACAAGAAAAAAGTTCTTCAGAATATACTCAATATCGCTAACAACAATATTTAGTTGATTCAAACCAAATAAATATTTAAATAACTGCAATTCTGATAATTCATACCCAATTAAAACCTTTAAGGTAACTTTATTAGTTTAAATTTTATAGAGCTGCAAAGTATTATTTCATACATGGGTTATAAATATGAAATGGACCTTATTAGTAGACATAAAAATCACAAATAAATTGGAATTTTTTCAAGTTATTTTTTAGATTTTTTTTAATCGAATACAAATCTGCTCTTCTGAAATCGGCAGTTTATAATTTTTTAACAAATATTTCTCTGGATTTAAGCAAAATTTACTGTTATTTGCATTTAAAATTTTTTTTTTTGTTAATATTACAGTTTTTATTTGCTGTATTTTGCTTACAAATATTTATCCAATTTTTGCTGATTTTAGCAGAGTTAACTGCTATTTTCAATTAACTGAAATTCAACTCGAATATTACTAAAATTTAACAGTTTTATTTTTGGTGTTTTCATCTTACTAATATTAAGCAAAAAAAATCTGTTAAATTTAGCAGTGTTTCAGCAACGTTATGCTTAACAAATTTTTAATAGCTTTTTTTCCTATTTTTAAAGGTTGTTTTCTAAAGGTGAACAAAACAAAAAAAGAAGAACAACTAAAAATCGGTTCATCCGTTAAGGCTGGACATTGGTACCCGATTTTCAATATGTTGTTTTAAGAAAAATGCATTTTAAGTAAATATCGCGCATGTAAAATATAGGGCAAGCTGTAACATTTTCACGGTATATAGAAAAACCGTGAAATTAAAAAATCACAAAATAAAAAAAAATTTAAAGATTTACTCATCAAAAAATAGTGCTTAAAAGCAGTTCTATAGAGCTTAAAAGCAGCACTATTTAATTACCAAGCGCTCCCGAACAATTCCAGAAGGCATGATTTTTGTTTGCGATGTCCCTCTTGGTATGTCTATTTTTTAGCAGGTGAAAAGCGCTTCCTTTATGTGGTCTAAGAAGCAATAAATTCATGCTGGCATACACACAAAACAATAAAAACGCATTTCAATCACGAAAACCAGCAATTCAATAACTTTAATTGCTGAAATTCAGCCAACAACGAAAATTGCTCATTCAATTAGAAATTGATAGCTCTTTAATTGAATTATTTTTTTTTAATTAAATAATAACTCATTTGATTAAAAAGTGATCAATATCGTAAAAAACCAAATAAAAAAAAAAATTGTTTTTTGCCGTAAAAAATGTTTTTTTATAGCTTGAATTTTATAAGATTGAATTTAAACCGGCATGAAATTCTCATTTAGTTAGCAGATTTATTTATACTTATATGAACAAATTCACACAGAAATTAGTTTTTTTTTATTAAAGCGTAGGGACCATGACAACATTTTTTTTTGAATTTTTTCTTTGCAGAAATTAGCCTTTTTGTTGAAATCAGAGGAATTTTTTTTTGGTTGAAATAATTTTTAATTTATTTCTTGCATTTTCTTTCTATTTAACCAAATTTTTATTAAACGAAATTAAACTTAAAAAAATTAATTATCAATTTTATGATAATGTTTTAGAATAAACAAATATTCAGATTTAAACAACTGAAACTAACTAATGCCACTAAACATAAACATTTATAAAAAACATAAACATACATAAATATTACAAAAAAACAACAATGTGTTTCAATGGTGTTTGCTTTTGAGCGATAATATAAAAAATGTCCAGCAAGTTTCGAATTTGAGCAACTATTTAATAGATTCAATTAATTTTTAATTGACAGCTTTTAAAATTTTCAACAAACCGATTTAATTTAAAAAAGTAGGGAAATATTTTTTTCTGTGTAGGAAATGAGAAGTTTCATTGTACGCATTCTTTACTGCATCAGTAGTAAGTATTATTTACTGCTTCAAAAGAATGCATTCAAGGAAGCAAAATGCCTTCACAATTGCTTTATTGTATGCAAGACGGTAAAGCGCTTTCTTGGAAGCATACAAATGTACCCAGCCAGAAATTGCCAATGGTCTGAAAAATCAAGCACTGGCAGAGCACTATTTGTTAATGATCCAACAAATAAATTGCTGGCAAAGTACTGATTTACAACGCTCTGCCAACGTTAGTAAAAAGTGTTTTGCCAGTGCTTAATTAACAAAATTTACAACAGTAATAACAATTAAAGCACTGGCACAGCTCTGGCTTAGAACGCTCTGCCAACGTTCGTAAAAAGTGCTTTGCCGGAACTTGATTTACAAAATTTACAACCGTAAAAATAAAAAAGCACTGGCACAGTACTGACTTAGAACGCTTTCCCAACATTGGCAAAAAGTGCATTGCCAGTACTTATTTACCAAATTTACAACCGTTAACTTAATAAAAACCGTGGCACATCCCTTGTTCACAACAAGAGTGGAAAAATTCAAAACTAAATTGCAATTTATGACTTGAAGTTAAGAATATTAAGGTCTCCTATTATAGTCAGCACAATGTATAGTTTTTGTACTAAAATTTTACTTAAGAAATTTATTTTCAAATTTCTTTCTTTAGTAAAATTGCAGTAAAAAATCGTGCTAACTTAGCACAAAAATAATTTGATAAAAAAAATATTGAGTTATTTTGTAATTAACTTAGCTGAAGCAAGCCTATTGTTATTTCTGTTCAAATTACCAAAATCATTCAAAAAGAAATAATACAACTCTTTACTGAAGTGAATTACTAAGTAGGACTTTATTGGTCGTTTTTGGTTTGGTACTGGCAAAGCGCTTATTGCCAGTGCTTTGCCAACGTTTTAAAAGAGAAACGGCCAAGCCCTGCCCGGTGTTATCATTTTGGGGTTGGCAAAGCACTTATTATATTATTAAAAAAGCGCTTTACTGGTAGTTCTACCAATGCTTTGCCAACGTTTTAAAATTATAGTTTTGGTACTGGCAAAGTGCTCATTGCCAGTGCTTTGCCAATGTTTTAAAAAAGGAACGGCCAAGCCCTGTCCGGTGTTATCATTTTGGGGTTGGCAAAGCACTTAAATCCTCAGATATCCAACGCTCTGCCAACGCTCATACCACCGTTGAAAGCACTGGGCCAATGCTTTGCCGTTCGTATTTTTCTGGCTGGGTAGTTATTGCTTATCAAATCGAAATTATTTTTTGCTTGGTACTCTCAATAGATCATGCGTAACATTTTCAGTCTTTCAAAAATATTTGTTTCAAAATCCTCGAATCGTATTTGTATTAAGAAATGTAATACTCTTGATTTTATGGGCCTAAGAACTCAGTGTCACTTAAAATTCATTCACTTTTTCTCATCCACTATTGTCCGTCAATTTTATTTACAATCAACAAGTAATTTAATTAAAAAAAAAAAAAACATTAAATTTTCTTCTTTTTCACTTCCACCCACTTGTTATTTCAAAACGCAAAAAAATATTTATTTTGAAATTGTAGATAAAAGTATGAATCTAAATAGAAAAAATTCTTATCTTAAATAGAATTAAATGCAATAAACCCTTCATAATCAATTATTTGTTAATACAATATAAAGAATGAAAAAATAATGAAAAAGAGTTCAGTCAATAGCAGTTACTCTTTGTAACCGTTGCAACGGTTGTAGGGTTGGGACTACATGGTGCGTATCAATTAAAATGATCGTGAAATGAAATAAAAAAAAACAATTAATCGATTAACTATTAAGAAATACTGTCAACAAATAAACAAAAAAAAAAAACCAAAAACATAAAAAGAACAAAGAATTCTAAAATAATATAAAGTATAATATAAAGTGCATTAAAATGTTGATTTAGATGTTGAATGATGAGCGGGTCGCACCGCACCACAGTGGTTCCAAACACAAAAAACATGGTAATAAATATAGATGTTTTAAACTACTGGTCCAATCGGGAAATGGTGTTCCCAAAAATTGAAAAGCGGGAGCTAACCTTTAAGGAAAATGTTTCTGTGGTCACCCTGTTTTAACACAGGGTGTGCTACAGGGTGTCAAAGTTGACCATCTCGAGTATGAAAGAGCTTTAAAGGGGTATAACTTCTATAACCATGCATCGATTTTAGTGTTTTTTGGACTTTTTTAAATCTAGGTTACGAGACAAAGCAAAAACATGCTTCATGTACCATAGTAACTCTTACAGTTAAAAAAATATTTCACTTTGAATTTCAAAATCTTCATTTTTCGCCTTGACTTTTTTAATAGTTTTGCCAATAGATTATTCATTTTTCAAAGAAAATGCTCAAAATTTTTTCAAGTCATTCTAATGACCTTTCTTAAACTCCTAAAGAAAACTTTTTTGAATTATCTTAAGCCGTTTCGCAGTGATACTATTTTAAACTCAAAAATTAAAAGTGTGTTCTGAAAAATGGGGTTTTTTGGTCAGATAAGGGGTAACTTCACACACCTTTATATATATTTTGCTGATATTTTTTGGATTAGTTTTTTACATAGTTTGATAGAGTAGACTTCAAAAATGCTTAATGGTATAGTTTAAAGCATTTTTGGATATGCACCCTACGTCCAGCATTGGTCGAAAATGATGAATTTTTGAACGGAATTCTATGTTTATGACCGTGATAAAAAAAAGTCACGCCACTTAGAGACGATTTGAAATTTTTATACTGTAAAGAGATTTATTCTAATGAGTTTGCCACTTCATTTGCCGCCGCCCGCTCAAAAACGTAGCCTGGAGAGCAAATTTTGTGGAAAAAGTCATTTTTTCAAAAGCCTTTTTTTGATTTATAAAAAAAGCGTACTTATATTATCAATTTCAGCAAGATTTTATTTTATTTTTAATAAAACGTAAATAATTGTCCTACATTCCAAAAATCTTTTCGATATTGCTTATGGTTATTTTTACATAAAACATCAAAGTTCAATGTAGTATATCTAACTATAATTAATTGTACATTTATTGGCTTTTGCTTTCGGTAATGTTAAAAAATTTAAATAATTTCAGAAATTTTTTTACATATTATTAAATTAGACTTAGTTATCAATTCAACGATGCATAAATCGTTTATCTAGTGTAATAAATGAATTCAAACTATTGCGCTTAAATCAGGCATTTCAGGTCAAATTGCAGTATTTAACAAATTTATATATTCAGGTATACAGAGCGTGTTGCATTATATTTCTCTAAAAGGGTTACGGGTTTTTTTATTTTTTTAATACTATTTCAAAAACCTAATAAGATATAAATGCAGGTAGAAAATGCGTTTTATGATGTAACATTTGCATAATATATTGTTCTAATTTTCCATATAAAACAGGTAAATAACTACCATATATTCATTTATTTGAAAGACAAAATAATGTTTTTTTTTTGTTCTAAAGATAAGGTTTTATTAAATTTAACTGGTACAGTAGTAATTGTGCTAAAAATATGAATATATTCCTAAGGACTACACATTTTCTACAAAGTAGTCTGAAGTATCAAAAGTTAAAAGGTCGTTTATATGCATAGATTCAGAATCTTCCTTTTCAATGTCTATGCTTATTTTTGGTAACCATTTTGTTCTTATGGAGTAAAGTACTGGATCCGATGATATTAATAAAAATTCCATCAAATCGGAATTTTGAGCTATTCTGGAGCACTTACGTGTGTTAAAAAGCCTAAAATGTTTGACGTCTCTATTTCTGGCCTCCTGGGCTTCTTCAGTCAGTTCGCCTAAAGGCAACATACTGTTTTCTATTATTTCTTTGGCATGAGCTAATACTTTATGTACTGTTGGTGTCATTGGCCTCCAAGAGTACATGGTGAGTATAATGTCTTTTGTTTCATTGGCAAAGAGTTTAAATTTAGCCACATTAATAGGTTTTTTTACTGTTAATGACTGCTAATATAACTTTTAAAACGTTTTAGTAGGTTTTTATCGAGACCCGTAATTGAGGAGGTAGTTTCTGGATCTTCGAAAAAACGCCTTGCTGTATTTCCGTCATTGGAACTTCCAAACCCCTGAAGGGGCGTATCAATGATTAATCCAAGTCTTAATTTAAATTCATCTTGAATTCTTTTCTTCTCTTCTTTCTCATGTTGTGTAGATCAGTGTTTTTGTTTACGGAAAGGCTTAGGTTTCCTGGAATAAGGCGGTATTTGAGATCGTATGCGAGGTGTAAACAATATTCCATAAATCTTATTCTGGCATGAAGTGGCGATATCCCAAACCTCAGAGCGTTTTCGTTCATAGAAATTGTATCACTATCTTCATGAAACTGTGAACTTAATTTTCCACATATATTACATTTCCAAGTAGATGTTGTGTCTGTAATTGCATTTGCAACTTTTCCATCAATCATTGTAAGTTGTGGTTGAAATGAAACTTTAATAACTTGTCCAGATATTTCCACGTAAAGTGGAGACAAGCCCGAAATTTCCCTTTCTATTGAATCTACTAAACTTTGTGTTGAAATCATGTCTTCTTTTACATATTCAAATCGTATTGGACGACATAAAAATTTAGATCCAGGGGTTAAATTCGTCCATATATCATTTGCAGACGAGGTTGAAGGTAATTTATTATACAACCGCATTCTTAACGGCACAAAAGAAGCCATAAAAATTGATGAAAAACTTTTTTCTTTGCTGCTTCCAGATGGTTGTTTGTATTCGGAAAACCCAGATGTGCCATCACAGCCCCATTTGAACATTAACACGACATCAGATTGCTTGCATCTTTCAATATCTTTGCTGCTAAATGTGGACATAATTCTAGAAACAGTATTGTCAATTAACTGTGATAGTTCAACTTTTGCGCCTTCAATAGAGGCATGCACTGGGGATGTTATTGGTTTTAAAATATTTTCTTTTGTTTCTTTTATTGCTTTACTGCTAGGAAAAATATCATATCCTTTTTCAATGAGAGCTTTTCTTAAAATACCATATTTATTTCTCGTTAACCCCAAATTTAGAAAAAGAGCTAATGCATCTTCACTGGTAAAGGAAGTTGATGATTTTGGTGTTGGAATACTTTGTATCATGCGCTTCAAACGCTTAGGAGACGCAGTTGGTAGGACGTCGACAATTTTCCCTGTTTCTTTAGGCTGTATACGTGTCAAAGCTGCTTTAAAAGAATCCTTTATTTCATTAGCGGAGTGTGTGTTAATCATTTCTTCCTGTTTTACCTTCTTAGTCCTAATCTGGACCTCTTCATAATCTTTTTAGGGCGGCCCCTTTTTTCTGTTCAATAACTACTGACATCTCCTTATTAAGCCAATCTTGACTCTTCTTCATAAATTTTTGTATAGAATAATCGGAATCTTTAATCCTTTTTTCATAAATTTTGTAAAAATTTTCAATTTCATCTGGCTTTATATTTAAGCCATACGAGTAGACAATGGTATCAATCAGTTTTCCTATTTTTTCCGATCGTATATCAGTATTGGCAAGAGTATCCCAAATTACTTTACAAAGGGAGCTATATTTTATTGTAACCTCCATGACTGCTTAACTCAAATAACCTCCTTTTAAAATTACTACGCTTATATATTACAAATATTTGTTTTTTTATAAACAAAAAATCGAGCAGGTACTGGATTTGTAAAAACAAAAAACTGAAATAGGTAAAATAAAAAAAAACGCATTATATTAGCCCATTAAAACAATATGTTATGCAAATGTTACATCATAAAACGCATTTTCTACCTGCATTTATATCTTATTAGGTTTTTGAAATAGTATTAAAAAAATAAAAAAACCCGTAACCCTTTTAGAGAAATATAATGCAACACGCTCTGTATACCTGAATATATAAATTTGTTAAATACTGCAATTTGACCTGAAATGCCTGATTTAAGCGCAATAGTTTGAATTCATTTATTACACTAGAATAAACGATTTATGCATCGTTGAATTGATAACTAAGTCTAATTTAATAATATGTAAAAAAATTTCTGAAATTATTTAAATTTTTTAACATTACCGAAAGCAAAAGCCAATAAATGTACAATTAATTATAGTTAGATATACTACATTGAACTTTGATGTTTTATGTAAAAATAACCATAAGCAATATCGAAAAGATTTTTGGAATGTAGGACAATTATTTACGTTTTATTAAAATAAAATAAAATCTTGCTGAAATTGATAATATAAGTACGCTTTTTTTATAAATCAAAAAAAGGCTTTTGAAAAAATGACTTTTTCCACAAAATTTGCTCTCCAGGCTACGTTTTTGAGCGGGCGGCGGCAAATGAAGTGGCAAACTCATTAGAATAAATCTCTTTACAGTATAAAAATTTCAAATCGTCTCTAAGTGGCGTGACTTTTTTTTATCACGGTCATAAACATAGAATTCCGTTCAAAAATTCATCATTTTCGACCAATGCTGGACGTAGGGTGCATATCCAAAAATGCTTTAAACTATACCATTAAGCATTTTTGAAGTCTACTCTATCAAACTATGTAAAAAACTAATCCAAAAAATATCAGCAAAATATATATAAAGGTGTGTGAAGTTACCCCTTATCTGACCAAAAAACCCCATTTTTCAGAACACACTTTTAATTTTTGAGTTTAAAATAGTATCACTGCGAAACGGCTTAAGATAATTCAAAAAAGTTTTCTTTAGGAGTTTAAGAAAGGTCATTAGAATGACTTGAAAAATTTGAGCATTTTCTTTGAAAAATGAATAATCTATTGGCAAAACTATTAAAAAAGTCAAGGCGAAAAATGAAGATTTTGAAATTCAAAGTGAAATATTTTTTTAACTGTAAGAGTTACTATGGTACATGAAGCATGTTTTTGCTTTGTCTCGTAACCTAGATTTAAAAAAGTCCAAAAAAACACTAAAATCGATGCATGGTTATAGAAGTTATACCCCTTTAAAGCTCTTTCATACTCGAGATGGTCAACTTTGACACCCTGTAGCACACCCTGTGTTAAAACAGGGTGACCACAGAAACATTTTCCTTAAAGGTTAGCTCCCGCTTTTCAATTTTTGGGAACACCATTTCCCGATTGGACCAGTAGTTTAAAACATCTATATTTATTACCATGTTTTTTGTGTTTGGAACCACTGTGCGCACCCACTATACAAAGTGGTTAAATATTGTTTAATCATCAAGAATTAAAAGAATCTAATCGCATTTGTGTTTATTGTTATAACGAAATATTCAAATATTTGAATTCTTTCTATTGCTGCAGTTTTTATTTGTCAGTATCGAAAATGTGCGATTTTTATTAACAATTAATTATGCTTTTCAAAAGACATATCCACTATAGATTTAATAATGTATTTTAACCCATTTTTTTACCAAGCATTTTTTTGACAAAACTTGATAGAAAGATAGATCGGCATCCCAGTAAGCATGTTCTGTAATTTGTATAGCTTAATGGCGCCCTCTGGTAATGGTATAATCAATTAAATTTCAAACTTTGTCGCTTTTTTAATATGTAAGTCAAATGTCTATAAAAATCGGAAAAAAGTAATGATTTTTTCGTTATATTTTTAGGATTTACTTAAAAATTTGTTATTTTAAGGTATTTTTTAAAAATTGTTATTTGCAACCCGAGTAAAAATAATATTGTATAATTTTATTTAATGTAATTCAGTTTTGTAAAATTTTATAAAGTTATTAAAGTTAGAAAAGTCAGCAAAAAAATTTAGTCGACTCGGCAAAATTTAAGTAGAAGGGTGCTTGCAAAAATATTTGCTAAATATTGCTAATGTCAGCAAAATTAGTAGATTCAGCAAAAATTTTGCTAACACTTAGTTGATTAATAATTTAGAAATCCTTGCTAAAAGTTAATAAAATTTTTGCTGAATTAATATTAGTAGACTGGGAAAAACTAAAAAAGTTGTAGAAAATTATATTTTAGTTAATTTATTTGCCAAAAATCTTAAAATTTTTTTTGTGATTTTTTTTTTTAAATATAAAAATTACAAAATATAAAAATTTTCATACTCGCACATTGACGACATGCATTAATATATAATATATATAAAATTATCTTTCAACTACTAAAAAAATAGGAATAATAAGAAAAAGTAACATAAAAAATTACCTAAGATGCGTGTCATCGTCTTTCGCTTTAGTCTGTCTACCTAATCATATATTTGTTTGCAATTTGACCACACTACATTAATAATGATTATAAAGATTTAGTTGACAAAAACACATTTAATGTTTATTAAATTTAAATATATTATTTTGTCTTTACTTTAATTAGACAATTACTTTGACAATCCAGTGACAACACAAAATTAAAATGTTTTTAATCGACATATGTATTCACATTGTTAGCATCCTTTTGTATGAAAAACAGATACAAAAATCTTCCATGAGTTTCTTATATGTCTTACAAAAATTGTACTTTTTAGTTTAATTTTTTTTCGTCTCTACTACAACTTGACATGCCGCGACATCTACTTAAGTCGGCGTATATCTTTTAATCTGGTTGTCTTCTACTCTATTAATATGCTTATCAGCAAAAATTTTTTTTTAGCAAAATAAATTAGTAAAACATTAGTTCAAAACAGTTAAGTGCTGAATAAGTATAACTAAACTTTTAACTGAAAAAATAATTTCAGCAAAAAATTTGCTAAGAAATAGTATAATTGATTTAGAAAACGTTTTACTAACTTTTCTACTAACTTATTTTTTTGAGTGTATGACATCATGTGTAAGGTACAATTGTACTTGTCACTGTAATTTTTTGTAAACCGGCATATTTAAACAAAACAAGTTATTGCCCCATGTAAAAAAATATACATTATTTTAAGTTGTGAAAAAGTGACGTGTTTGTTTTGAAATCCATAACATCTTTATCGAAATCAACATATCACTTTTATTATGCCTGTCTTTCTTATATTTTTAAATATTTTCAGATAAAAGTGCTTTAGAAAAAAGTCATAACTAGTTTTTTTAAATCATTATATGGGAACCCCGAGATTATAAGTTTTGTAGCCAAAACTTAAAATTTCAATATATGCGTTGCTATATCCCTTTTCTATCAAAAGTTACAGGCTCTTAAAAATATACGTGTCTTTAAAAACACGTTGATAAATAATGGGTTAATAATTATTTTTTAAGTAAAATGTCATTAAAAAATTTGGTAGACCAATGACATTTTAAGATCGTTAATTTGAACAAAAAATTCTATTGTTTGTATATTCTCCCATTTTGCTATATCTTAAAATAATAACTAAAATTGTGGTGCTTTCCTTTGCACATTGGGTTGTTTTTAACATAATTTGAAATTTTTTTTTTTTTTTATTAATTAATAATTATATAATTACAAATTATATACTATTACCCTAACCGAGCAACAGACCAGTGCCTCTGGTGGGAATCGAACCCACGACCCCCGCACTGATAAGCCAGCACGCTACCAACTAGCCTACCGGGGCGCACAATCTGAAAATTATTTAGCCATTTCCTACCGGCTGGTCGGATAGTCATATAACTTATTATACTCACACATATGAAGTAATTTTGATATAAAACTTAAACTAAAAACCCTTACAGGCCAATCAGAAGCGGAAGAAAATTTTGGAAGTTTGCGAATTTTCTATTTATGGACCGATTTAAAAAAACTTAACATTTCTGTAATCTGCAAGTAAATGCCTACAATAAACGTTACACCACTCTTGTATATGGTCTTAGAGCCCACAGTGCGCAGTGGTAAAATACGGTCATAACTCTATAACTTCTTTGATTATTAATTTCAATACCTATAATTTTGTACATGAATGATTTCTTATCTGTCACCTTAATTTGGGTGCAATAAATACAGGGGTTGGCCAAGTTAGTATGGTCATGACATATGGACATAAAATGTATTGAAGATGCACTTACATGTTTTACAATTTGTCTGCTATTTGGGGAGAACTATTTTTAAATGTTGCTAATACCTGATATCAAAAATTAGCAGATTCGGTCCACGCATTGAGAAATGTGTAAAAGTATGAACTTTTTTTTAGATTTTCATAGATTTTCTGTAAAATCTTTAATTATTTGGACCTAGTTCGGTATAAATTGTTGGCGATAAAAATAATAATCCGTTTTAGGATAAAATTAACGCGCTGAGTCCGAAAAAAAAACTACAAATTTATAGGGTTGCCAGATTTTTTATAGAGTTGCCACATTTTTTTGCCCTACACAAAAGTAAGTTGCAATTTTGAGCTAATCGCATGGTTTCCACCTTACAAAGGATTTTTATTAAGATAGTCTTAAAAAAGTAAATGATTTTCAGAAAATGTATTAAATCTAAATAAATTTTCACATTTCCACATATATTGACTTATTGACATGGACCGATTTTGATGAAATTTTATTTTAAATATCTACTCATGCGAAGAAATGTTTTGCTTAAAATTCGAAATGTATATAGTACATTCCATATGTATTTTTTTTGTACTTCTATGATGCCTTTACCAATAATTCATTTGCAATACATAAAGTCACAAAAAAGCTTTCAGTTAAATAAATATTAAGAAAAGTCATTAGGTTTTATCAAATGATATGAAGACTCAACCTCCAAGAAGTCCAGAGAATTTTCTGGAGCTTATTAAAATTTGGTAGTTTTACTTTTTTATTTCTTAAAAAAACAATTTCTAGGATTAAATAAATCATGGAAATACGAACTCAAACTACTTAAAATCGCCATACAACGATTAAAAACAAAACTTATTTTGATATAGAAATAATTTCATTATAAACTAAAATCAAAAGGATTCCCAGGCAGAAAAATACAAACGCCACACTTTTGGCAAATTTCTACCTGTATTGCCGTATCCTATTTTGTTTTCATAGTTTGAAAATTTAATTTTTAATTAGAAAATCGATATAAGAAAAGTTGCAACTTTAATGTATTATAAATGTAGCCCACTTACATAAACAAAGGTGGCTGAATCTTTTTATTTGGAATATAAATTTTCGTTTGGTATCAAAATTTCAAAGAAAATCAAATATTTGTTTTTAGTTTTGGCCACATTTTACCATCGTGCAGTTGTGTGTTTTACAATATTTTGTAAATAATTCAGCCATTTCGTACTGGCTGATCGAATTTCCACGAAACTTCATACAGCCATAATAAATGTCATAAAGCAAGATTAAGTTTAAATCAGGCTCTGATCAATAAGACTCTTAAGTAGGACATCTCGGGTATTCAAAAATTTTGAGAGCGTGACAATTTTATATTTGTTAACCAATTTTAAAAAATAAAACATTTCTGTAATCTGCTTGCAATAAATATGCTTACTTCTATGGGTTATATCTAAAAGCGCATAAGTTATCCGCATTTGAAAATCAAAATTTTGCATTTTTGCAATAACCTGGTCCGGGTTTTGACAATGAAAAAGACAAATCAAGTCCCATTGCTTCGAAAAGTGTTGATAATATTAACAACAAGTTATTTAATTAAACAAAAAAAATTTCTATGCAATATCTTGTTCACGCTTACAATAAAATGTCTCTAAAGTTCTAAAGTAAATTATAAAAAAAACGTGATTTTAGTAATTTTTTGCTTAAATTTTTATACGAACAAAAAATGAAAAAACTGAACAAAGACTTCCCCTATTTTTACATTTGATGACCAATGGGGTATATATGTATGTCCCACATTGAATCAGTGTCCCGTAGGAAATGGAGTGAATTGAATCAATTCAAAATATCTTAATATTTTTTGAAACTTGAAGAATTCTTACACTCACATAACAAATTCGGTTGTCTCAACAGAATTAAATTCGGTTGTCACAACTGAATTCGGTTGTTGTAACCGAATTGGGGGATGTGACAACCTAATTTACGAGGTTGTAGCAACCGAATCGATTCGGTTGGATGAAAATTTTGAATTTTTATGAGAGTGTACCAAAATTTTGGTCCCCTGTGTCCGATAGAGTTCGGGAAAATATGTACCAAAAATTATGAGAAAAATCTTAATATTTTTTAACTTTGGGGTCACCCTATTCGGCTCTTAGACCATATTGGTCCAAGTGGTTGGTAGTTTCTGAATGCTACATCTATTCTTTGCAGAAACACATCATACTCAATCGGTTAAAAAGTGTAGTTACACAAAGAGAAGTTTCTTGACGAGTTTAAATGAAAGTTTTTACTAAACTAATGAAGTTTTTCTCCACAAGTGATTGAAAAATATCTTAAACTGTTTGAAAAAGTTTCATAACATTTATGAAACTATTTTAAATGAAATTTTTCATAAAATTTTATCAAAAATTGCATTAATTTAATAAGAAGTTTCAATGGACGAATTCCAGTGACACTTCATAGATCTAGCGTAAAAATTCATTGATATCATGCAGATAATTCTCTCAGTGTAAGACAACAAAAATTAAAAATTGGACATATATCAAACATTGGTCGTCAAAAGGTTAAATTCCTAATTGCTGCATTAAAAACGTGGAATATTTAAATTTTTATTTTAAATTGTATTTATAAAAGTACCAGCAATTCCGGAACAAATTCTCGGTATTTAAAAAACGTAAAAATTTTGAGTTTCAGGGAATTCCGCAAAATGCCGGGATGCATTTCCTAATTAACAAATATTCTATTGCAAAATAAAAATTTACCATTTTTACAAAAATTTACCGAATTTTTTTTGACAGATATGAGAAGACTTTATTTAATTCGGTTAAAACGTGGCACTTAGTATTAGGGTAGATTTCATTAAAATGTGCTAAATTTGGACGAAATCGGTTAGTTTTTGAAACATAGTTTACCCACAAAAATGGTTAGTTTACCTAAATTATTGTGTGCCTGATGTTCCCTACACTCAAAAAAAAAGTTTGTAAAGTCAGCAAAAAATTTTGCTGAGTCAGCAAAATTTTAGTCAAGGAGGGTGCTAGCAAAAAAATTGCTAATGTCAGCAAAATCTTTTGCTGAAAATCAGCGAGCTGATTTTTAGCAACAAAATTAGTAGATTCAGCAAAAGTTTAGCTAACACTTAGTAGATTAGAAATAAAAAAGCCTTGGTAAAAATTAATAAATTTTTTGCTGAATTTTAGTAGACTGAAAAAAACGCAAAAAAATTGTAATTTAGTTAATATATTTGCTGAAAAATCATAAAACATATTTTTGTGATTCTTTTAAAAATAATTTACAATAATTACGAAATATAAAAATTTTCATTTTCCCACATTGACGACATGAATTAATTTAATATCTGAAAATATATAGAAATAAATATATATAACATAACAAAAATTTTCTTTCAACTACTTACATCAATGGTAGTCTAAATGATGCTTTCTTTTAAAGGACGCAACTGCCGAAGATAATTATAGAAACGAAACGAAAAATAAACAAAAACAAACGAAACGAAAAAAACATCCCTTTTTGCAATAAGAAAAAGAACCCATACAAATCTACCTAAGATGTGTGTCTTTGTCTTTCGCTTTACTCTGTCTACATGTCTGCATATGTTTGTTTGCAATTTGACCACACTAGATTATTAATCTATTAACATTATTATAGAAATACATATTAAATTTAAATATTTTCTTTTGTCTTTTATTTTATTAAAAGACAATTATTTTCACAAGCCGGTGACAACGCAAAATTTAAGTTGTTTTAATCCTCAATTTTGTTTTACGTATGAAAAACAGATACAAAAGTCTTCCATGGTTGATTTTTTTATATGTCTTATTAGAGTTGTACTTTTTAGTATCATTTTCCTCTTCTCTACTACATCTTGACATGCCGCAACATCTGCTTCATTCTGCGTATATCTTTCAATCTGGTTGTCGTCCACACTATTAATGTGCTTGTCAGCACAATGTTTTTTTAGCAAAATTAATTAGTAAAATATTAGTATATTAGTAAAGCATTAGTATAAAACAGTTAAGTGCTGAATAAGTATAACAAAAATTTTAGCTGAAAATACGATTTTAGCAAAAAAATTTGCTAAAAAATAGTATACCTGATTTACAAGACGTTTTACTAACTTTTGTACTAACTTATTTTTTTGAGTGTAGTTTGGGGTGTAATTGCTCAAGTCCTGATGGATCTGAGGGGTTTTTCGTTAAAACTTAAGATTAAATTACGTTGGCTGTGGGTGTGTGAAGTTTAATGGCCATCCAAGCAGCCGTTCCAAATTATTTTAAAAATAACCCACTGTGTGATGTTTTAAATTGTACATTTTCGACTCTATTGCAAATATTTAATGAATAATAAAAATTTAATCACAAAGGTCAAAATTTTTATATATTTTAGTGTTTTATAATTAGTAATAAATATTTTGTTTTATAAAATGTGGGTGTGTTAAAAGAATCCAAATCTAACGAAAACAAAACAAAACTCCAGACATTTTATTAGAATTATATAAAAAAAAAAAAAAAAAAACTGAAACAATTCTTAAAACAATTGATATTGGATATTTGTGGAATATACGCGCTTGTGTTAAACATAGAATGTGTATGATGAAAATTGCATTGTATTGCAAAAATTGTTGCACGAGTCCGATTACAAAATACGCACTACGTGGGTACCAGTGTTAGTAAACTTTTGGAATTTCAACGATTTCAAAAATTTCTTACAACATGGGATTTTTCTCAAAGGCTGCCTATATTGTATGGGCTGTGTAAGTTTATTTTATGTTAATTTTATTTTTGTTTTTGTGTTTAATACTATTGAAATTAAGTACTTTATTTAATATACCTACATACAATAAATATCAATAATTTCCTCCTTTCATTTTGTTTATTCACAATATTTTCCCTTAATTGATTTAACCTTGAACTTAAATTACCAACACCGTCCACTTGAAAAATTCGCAAAAAAAAAAATAAGAATTACTATATTTATTTGTTAACTATTTTGATTATGCCCGCATAGTTATTAATTTACATTAAATTAAACATTTTTTTCTGCTTTATTAAATTTTTAATTTCACAATATCTATTTATGTAGTTTTGTTCATCATCATCATCATCATCATCGTCGTCGTTAAACACAACATCTTAGTTAAATCACTCAACCCTTTCATGAAAATTTATTACTAATTCATTTTTTATTTACCCATTTTATACCACTCACCGATTCCATGCGAATTTGTTGGTGACATTTTGTAGAAATATGTAATGGTCTCTCACAAAGCGCTTTCCGAAGTTTTTGTACACTTATGGCGCCCTCTAGTTTAGACTTTTTTCTAATTATAATTTTCATTTGTTTGTAAAGCAAATATCTATCGAACTATGGTACACAATTTGATCTATCGGATTTTGACGATTTTTGATAATTTTTTCAAATATTGATGGTTTTAGTCATTTGAAGTGTGGAGGCGAATAAGGGTACACAAGAGTAAAGGGTACACTCAAATAAAAAAGTTAGTAAAGTCAGCAAAATTTTAGTCAGAAGGATGCTTGCAAAAAAATTGCTAATGTCAGCAAAATCTTTTGCTGAAAATCAGCGAGCTGAGTGTTAGCAACAAAATTTGTAGATTCAGCAAAACTTGTGCTAACACTTAGTGAATTAGAAATTAAAAAACAATTGCTAAAAATTAATAAAATTTTTGCTGAATATTAGCAGACTGAAAAAAACTGAAACATTTTTTAGAAAAATTCTACTTAAGTTAATTTTTTTGCTGAAAATCATAAAACATATTTTTGTGATTATTTTTAAAATAATTTACAATACGTTACAAAATATAAAATGCTCATACTCCCAAATTGACGACACGAATTAATGTAATATCTAAAAACAAGAGAAATAATTATATATAACATAAACGAAATTATCTTTTAACTACTTGCATCAATGGTTGCCTAAATGATGAAAAAGGGATACAAAAATCTTCCATGGTTGATTTTTTATATGTCTTGCTAAACTCAAAAAAATAAGTTAGTAGAAAAGTTAGTAAAACATCTTGTAAATCATGTATACTATTTTTCAGCAAATTTTTTGCTAAAATTATGTTTTATACTTATTCAGCTCTTAACTGTTTTGAACTAATGTTTTACTAATATTTTACTAATGTTTTACTAATTTATTTTGCTAAAAAAAATTGTGTTGATTAGCACATCAATAATGTCAACGACAACCAGACTGAAAGATATACTCAGAATGAATTAGATGTCGCGGGCATGTCACGATGTAGTAGTGACGAGGAAAATTATACTAAAAAGTACAACTCTAGTAAAACATAATATAAAACAATCAACCATGGAAGATTTTTGTAACTGTTTTTCATACATAAAACAAAATTGTGGATTAACACAACATAAATTTTCCGTCGTCACCTGCTTAAATAAAAGACAAAATAAAATATTTAAATTTAATAAAGATTAAATGTGTATTTGTAAACTAAATGTTTATATATATTAATAATCTTGTGTGGTTAAATTGCAAACAATATATTTTTGCAAACAAAAAGGGTTGTATATGTTATATTTTGTTAAATGTTTTATGATTTTCAGCAAATAAATTAACTAAAGTATAATTTTTCTACAAATTGTTTGAGTTTTTTCAGTCTACTAATATTCAGCAAAAATTTTATTAATTTTTAGCAGCGGTTTTTTAATTTGTAATCTACTAAGTGTTAGCTAAACTTTTGCTGAATCTACTAATTTTGTTGCTAAAAATCAGCTCGCTGATTTTTCAGCAAAAGATTTTGCTGACATTAGCAATTCTTTTGCAAGCACCCTCCTGACTAAAATTTGCTGACTTAGGAAAATTTTTTGCTGACTTTACTAACTTTTTTATTTCAGTGTACCCTTTAGTACACAGACCATATTTTTGGAATCGCGGATTTTTACATAACAGTTATAATAGAACTAGTATATTTATATATACTTGGGTGAAAAATGTTACTATTTTTCAGTGTTTCTATCTAAAAAAAATTACTTTAAAAGGTAAATTTTTGGTAGTATTTGTATTTTTTTTCAAAATTTTTTTTAAAATTAACTGCATAGAACTTTTTCTTTTTTATCACAATTTTGAGAATACAATAATAAAACAAAGATTTTATTGGCAGAGTTCAAAGATAACATCATAATGTTGTATTTTTACTTTTAAAAATTGCAAAAATTCCGCAACTGTGAGTGCTATTTGCATTTAACCCTCAAACCTGCCAACGTTTTTTTTTGCAAATAAATTTGCAAAACGTGTTCGGCACGAACTATAAACAATATGTTCTTCTAGCAATTTTTTAATCGTTGCGTACTTTAGGCGATATGGGCCAAAATAGTTTTAGAGTGAATCACAAAAACTAAGCCATAAAAGTAAATATGTTTATTCATACATTATTTCTCTTACCAATATATAGCTACAGTCCAAAAATTACACCTTTTGTACTTTACTTAAGAAGATAAGGCGATTTTCGTTTTTTTGGAAAATGCGAAATTGAGCGAAAAAACACCTGAACTTAAATATATTTTGTAGGGTAAAGTGTTTGTAACCGTCACATAATGACAATCATAGTTAAATTTTATTAAAAATAATTACTGAAGACTTTTTTTAGTTAGATTTTTACTGGAAGAAGAAAAAGAAAACATTTTTATTGAAAAATTTAACGGACACAATAAATATGCCAGTTTCATCCCCTCCAAGGACTCGTCAGTTGTTAATTTATGTGTCAATTAAACAAAGAATTTTATATTGTTTAATTTGATCTATATAAAAACTTTTTACTACTTTTCCAAATGAACTACAATTGTAGTCAAAACTGAATATTCTTCTACAAATGACTGTTTTTTCACTTAAAAATACAGATACTGTATTACAACTCAAACAACTACAAATATTTACAGCAGAAGTTCCCTGAGTGTATGAATAATTTATTTTTCAACTAGAATGCACCCTCTCTTTAATCCTATTGTTATCTCTTTTTTTACAAGTAATTATCACATTATGATGCGCTAAATTCACATTCATTAGTTGGATACCAAGTGTATGTTAGATATAGGGTTGCCGCTGGACAAATTTTCCAATTTTTTCTAATGTAGTGTTTGTAACCGTCATATAACGACAATCGCAATTAATTTTATTATAATTAATTACTGAAGATTTTTTTGGTTAGATTTTTACAAGAAGAGTAATAAGAGCACATTTTTATGTCCTTGGACCAAAATAAGAGTTTTTTTTAAATGCATAAGCTTCAATCTTAGTTTGTGTTTAATACAAACGGACTCTAATCAAAATTAATATTTTTATGATTTTTGAAAATTTTGTTAATTTGAAAAAAAAAATTGTTTTTTAAATTTTACGAAATTTTAATTTTAACTCTTCCCGCTTCTAAACCGTGTACTACACACAAAAAATTACTTAACATAATATTTTGTAAATTTGGTGTTCTATCGAAATAGCTCAATTTCTTGTTATCATTTGAAGCAGTTATGACCAATTAAAAATACCCCTCCTGGAGGCGGGCTTGCCGGTTAAACGGTAGGGAACATCAAAAATGGTATATATCCAAAATAAAACAACTTAAAAAAATCATTAAAAAAACTTCTGGGCACTATACTTGCCTGTGATCGTCAAAGGTTAAAAGATAATTATGAATTTAGTGCCATCTAAAGCGTTTATTTGCAATTTATTTGTTAAAGTTACATTCCTGACTAATAAAATCTACTAATTAGATTTATATTTTTTCCTTACATTTCTCGAAAAAAATATCCTTGATGTCCTTGAAACCTTTCTAACTTATATATAATGTTGTTCTCGTAATACAGTTTGATTTTCGTCAAAATCGGATAATAAACACCGTACCAGATCATAAATTTTTCAACATGCTTTCAAAAATTAATTGGTCTGTATACCTTTTTTCTAAAAACTTTGAGATATTAATAAATGCATTCTAGATCAGAAGACATGATAAAAAAAATATTTAAAAATCTCAAGTTTTGACCATTTTCTATGTTTTTCTCTCTCCTGAGTAATTTACTTTATGGTCTGTATACCCTTACTCGCGTCCCTTCTTAATTTTTTTTCAAAATTGTAATACGGCACTGATGAACGATGCAATGTAGTTATGATTTTTAGAAAATATACTCATTCTTCTCTACCACGCCTTTCACAATTAAATTAAATAAATTTGCATATTAATTAAAGTATTAATTGCAATTGTCTGAAAAAGACGTTAAAATTCAAACTCAAACAAAAATCAAACTTTGCTCTCTGGCAATTCTTCCCTAACTACGTAAGCGCCATCTATCGAATATACAAAGAATATATCATAGATATGGCATCACTTACAACATATGGGAAAACAGTGGCCATTAGAGTGAGGTAAGTTTCTAAAAATAGAACTGTTGTGTTGTTGGAGTTGTACTTCTGAGATTATGTATGCAAGAACAAAACACCGTGTATTGAATAAAACTAGTTTTAATCACAACAAAACTCGATCTGTCTAACGTGTGGTGCGAGTGCATGTGGCATTAGAAATCAGTTTATCTATACCACGGTCAGTGATTGCACAGAAAATTTCATATAGACGCAATCGAACAAATAAAAACATAACAAATATTACATTATTCAAAAATTCAAAAAACAGGGTCACTGACGAAGGTTCAATACCAGAAACTGCGCAGTCTGATTCAGAAAAATTGAAAATTTGCAATGTAGTTATGATTTTTATAAAATATACTCATTCTTCTCTACCACGCCTTTCACAATTGAACGAATTTTTTGTTTGTTTAGAAAATAAATAATTTTTCACATTAATAAAGAAAATTTTAATATACAGATTAATTTTCTGTATATTAAAGGAAAGTCCTTGATCCTATCTTCAAAAAATTTTTCCATTCGGTCCTAACCAAATCAGCATATAACATTTATAACAACGGTCTTCTTTCTATAAATTAAAAAATTTTCAAAAAATTGTATTTTTTATTAATTATATGGCAACCCTGGAACAATAGTTTTTATTTTTTTATTTATTTGTATCTTTTAGACCTTAAGTTATCACATGCTTTTTACTGCATTATTATATCTCTCTCCTATCCAAAATTATCAGCCCTTAAAGTAGGTGTTGATTTAAAGCAACGGCAGTACAAAATGGGTTAATACCCTCTGTTGTGTTTTTTTTATTATATCAGGGTGTTACCAAAAATTATAACAATTTAAATAATTTTGCAAAATTGTTTCATACTTTTATTTTTTGTCAATGAAATTATTTCTAGTTAAATGCTCAAAATTCATAAAAAAAATGTTTACAGCTGGGGCCAATTTAATAGAAACTGACTCACGGTTCGTCTGAAGCAACTTTAGATAAAACAAATTAACATAAATTTCAAGCATACATGGTTTTAGTGTGACCCTAGCAATGCTCAAAAATACGTTTTTTTAAAATATCCTGTGGAGAGTCTAAACAATTTTTGAGTTTGAAAAAAAAAAAATTTCTACCTCCAAGTGCATTTCAGGCGTACATATAACACTGCAGGACTCTGGATTTGGTGCCATGTATTTGATATTGAATTTTGATTAATTTGGATATGGGGAGTTCGAAAATGCTATTAATCTTACTGAATCGGTTATAGTTTTTGAGTTTTAACCTTGAGTTTTTGATTAAAAAGTCGATTTTTCGGTGAAATCAGAAGAGACCTTAAATATAAAAAATAAAGCAAATTTAACTTAAAATAGTTTTTTTTTTTGGAAAAATCTCTCCAAGTTTAAAGTTTTAAAGTGGGCTCAAAAGTTACAAAATTTGATGTTTTTTTAATATATTTCTTGCTATTAAAATACAAGCAAATTGAGGATCAAATGAAAGGTACTAGTACTTAAATACTGCAGGGATATTCCAAAAAATTTCTATTCGATTTTAGTCCTTTTTGGAATGGATGTGTTTTCATTTAATTGAAAATGAGCAAATTGGTATTCAACGTTCCTATGATATATGTGCGTTATTAAGTTTTCCGAAAGTTCGCATTTCAAAGTTCGACATTTTAAGCAAAACTAAGAAAAATAGCTAATGTTTAAACTACTCTAACTTTTTAAATTTATATCCGATTTTTAAAAATTTTATCTCATATGAAAAACAGAATCTTCTAGTTTTAGATACTTGCTAGAAAATTATACAGTCTCTTTCCAGAAAATTTGCAAACATTCAAAAACTCTTTTTTCGCGAATATTTTAAAAACTACAATTTTGATTTTTATTAAACAATTTGTGGTGATAGATGATATTGTCTTGTATAACTTCGCATTTCAGAGTGTGTTCTTCATGGTGTCAAAAAATATTTGGAATTGAGTAAAAAATTGTCATATTATTTTCTAAAAAAAGTTAAATTTTTAATTTTGTTCAATACACACGAATTTTCCATTTCGCAAAAATCAAAACCAATAGTTAAGAATAAATATGCTTTTTTAAATGGTTTTTTTGTGCTCTGAATCCGAATCTGAACTCAAAACTCTTGGAAGTTATGAAGTTTTTGTTTTATTGTTACTTTAAAGTGCAAAAAACAAGATTTTCCATCATATTCGGGACGTTACTACAACGCGAATAAATTTTCTTATATAAAACTCGTTACGGCATATAAAGGGTGTCCCAAGAAGAGCGCAATTTTAAATTTTAAATAAAACACAGATATTTAAAAAAGATATCGTGAAACTTTATTATATCGTAAAGTAGACAGAATGAGGTTATGTATGGAACAATACATCGTGCAGATGGCCGCCGCGGCTTTGCTGGCATGCACGCGATCTTTTAATGAAATTTTCAATGACCGTTTTGCATGAATGCTGCGGTATTTCATTAATGCAGCGTCTAATTTCCTCTTTTAAGGCTTGAGTCGTCGTCGGCTTATTCGCGTAAACCATCGACTTAAAAACCCCCAAAGAAAAAAAATCAAATGGTGTTAAATCGCACGATCTAGGCGGCCAATTCTGATCTCCAAAACGCGAAATAACACGACCGGGAAATGACTGATGCAGCAATTGAATTGTTTCTCTGGCTGTATGACATGTGGCGCCGTCTTGTTGGAACCACATGCCCTCCACATTCATTTCTTCAATTCTAGGCAAGAAAAAACTGGTTATCATTTCGCGATACCGAACACCATTGACTGTTTGCGCTTGACCTGCCTCATTTTCATAAAAAAAAGGTCCAATGATTCCTCCAGCCCAAAAACCACACCACACAGTGACACGTTGAGGATGCATTTGCTTCTCGTGAATCACTCGAGGATTTTCCTCACCCCAAATGCGACAATTCTGCCTATTGACGAAGCCATCAAGATGAAAATGGGCCTCGTCACTGAAGATGATTTTTGCGAACTGTAGTCGCAAAACTGTCACCATTTTGGTAAAACAATTTCACAATGAGAATGCCATGTTCATTCGTGTAGCGCCTCCATTTTTACTAACCTCGTACCTTCTACTAGCAAACAATAACAATTGTTCAAATGTCAAACAATGACACTTCGAATGTTGCCAGATTTAAAAATTGCGTTCTTCTTGGGACACCTTTTATTTACAGTAGCCTTAATTTTTAAATTGATTGATTGATTAATTGATTAATTGATTAATTGATATCTTAATTTATTCTCCGTTACCAGCAATAACCAATACAACATTCTATACTTATATGAAACTAAACTACTTATTTTAAACGATCGGTTTATCTGAACACAAATAGAGATATCTGATAGATTCAAAAAGTAATTTGATAACTACGAGTATTAGCTTAAGGATCCGTAACGAATTTCAAATAATATAAGATATTGCCGGTGTGTTAAACTTACACATTTGATGAAAAAAACGTGTTTTTTGCATTTGTAGGCTAGAATGTTTAAAAAACTTGATAACTTTGGGAAATTCTAAATAAAGATTCAGATTCAGAGTACCAAATAAAATTTAAAATGTATACCCTGGACTATGGATCGTGAGTTTTGCTAAATTTAAAACTCGTGTGCATTAAAAAAAAATTAAAATTTTACTTTTTTAAGAAAATAATATGAGAATTTCGTACTAAAATCTAAATATTTTTCTAACCCATGATGAACTCACTATGAATTTTGGATATGTTGTACAAGACAATATGATAAATCACTTCAAATTGTTTAAGAAAAATCAAAGATGTAGGCTTTGAAATATTTTTTATACAATTTCGTTTTATGAAATTTTTTAAGAATATCATCCAGGTGATTAAGAATAGAGAAAGAAATGCGAGTTTTCGGAAAATAAAGGATCAACTTTCAGCAAATGTAAAAATGTAGCGTTTGCTTAATGAGAAGTAATAACACAGACTGCTGCTTCAACAACAGAATTCTGCTGCTTATTTTTCCACAAATAGAGTCCACAGAACGTTCCATAAATCAAAAACTTCGTGGTTTGAGGTGTTTGTCACTCATTGTAAATTTTTAATAAGATCGGCAAATTTCGGCAGGCAATTGAACTTGTTCCTTAAAGTAGACACTTTAACTATTTGTTTAAAAAAAAAATTCGTACTGATCCGTTATGTTCTCTAAAACTTTTTCTTTTTTTTAAATCTTCTTTAATCTTTCTTAAATTGAATAACACTAACAATACTTTCCAACTTCTAGAAACGTGTTTACGCGATATAAAAACAGTAGACTCTGAGTTTTAAAATAAAAAGTGCTACGCTTTTAAAGATGGCCAATTTAAACTAAGTGTTATTGTTATTTTTATTTCACTCAAAAATATTCAAGTTCAAAGAAGATTTATTTTGTTACAGCTGACGAATTTGGAAAACTTTTTGCATTTTCTTAATCAATAAGAAGTCTTTTTCATATTCAATTAAATTTTTTATTACAATTTAAAGTCAAAAAACCGAAAAAACTGTCCGAACCAAAAACTATGTATTACAGTTAGTTAAAAAATTGTACGAAACATTTTCAATGCATACCAGTACTTTACATTTTTTTTTTTTTTTTAACAAATTTTAAACCATTTTAATAAAATAAGGATCTTCTTATAGAAAACAAATTAGTTAACATTTTTGCTAAAATTACTAAAAAAAAATTAAAATTACGTTGCAAAGATTACAAAGATAAATATAATTTTTGATATATTTGAGGCCATTTGTAGTTCATTAAAAGTTACAAATTAACCTGCTAAAACTAGCAAAAAATGTGCTAAATATTAGAAGACAAAAAAAATCACAAAAACAAAGTGAAATTTTTTCAAGTTTTTTTATGCGAATAAAAATTCAACCTTCTGAAACCAGCAAAAATGCTTTTCTTGATTATGTATTGTATTTAAGTTGGCTCATAACAATTTTGCGATAAAAATCTTCGAATCTGAATTTAAAAAAAAAACAAAATTTTCTATTCGACTATTCGACCACAGTTTTTTCTTGGGAAATGCAATTAATATATCTTATTTTAAAATTTGCATTGCGATATTAAATCTCTCAAAAACATTAGTTAACAATATTGATTTTTTTTTGCATAAATCAAATTAACCGAAATGACTGCAAAATTGTGTATCCATTAAAAACTTCACACTCATAAGGGGAGTCTCCGGATGGGTTCTCTTCGATCTTAATAAATTTGGATATGTGTGTTTTTAGTGGCCCAATCTCACGTTTAGTGGCTAAAATATGGGACCAAAACTAATATATTTTTGTATCAAAACATGTCTGAAGCTAATGAAATTCAGATTTTTTAAACGCAGCTTTGATGCACACTAGAAAACAAAAGTTTTGATTCCAATTATGCCTATGTAATGTGTTAGGTTAAAAAGCTCTTCGGAAAAAGTCGCATAAATGCCGAACAATTACGAATGTCGGAAAACCCTCAGACACCCCCTCTGTTAAATTTAATAGACATTAATATACATATATTGTTTAGCTTAATTCTACTATAATTCTTTAACAAAACGCCAGTTTTACTATCATTTAAAACCAAGGTTGGCTACCGATACCTTTTAAATACCGCTACCCGTTTCAAAATCATTTCAAATTGATAACCGATTCAATACCAATACTGAAACACCTGAATTTCAAAATACCGGTATACCGCAACCGTTTTACAAATTTTTTATGTTTTTTGCAAAAGCTATATTTTTTTGTATAATCTCAATACAAATATTAAATATTTTTAGTAAACCAACTTGTGTTCAAAATAAACATTAAAAAATTTGTGTTTAAAAAGTAAAACTTGAAATATTAAAAAAAATTTTATAATAAACTATAAGTACTTTATAAAAAAATTCATAAATTTGTGTTTTTAAAATAATTTAATTATTTTTAAATTTTTTCAATAATACCGGTACATACCGCTTTTAATGTTTCGCTATCGGTTATACCGATATGAATGGAATACCGATACCAATACCGAAACAAACAAAAAATCGATACCAATACCGATACCGTTTCGGTAGCCAACTGTGTTTACAACATTTTTTTTTGAATACATGGAAGTTATCTTGCATGTTTCGTATACCAGTTATACGTCTCCAAAAAATCTTTCATTTGGTAACCCATTTGTCGAAAATTTTTCTAAAACAATTCGGAATAAGACGAAAGAACGAAAAATGGGGTAATTTTTGATTCCACTTTTTAAGACCTAAAATTTCATTAAGATCGGGGAGAACCCATCGGGAGACTCTCCTTGTCAGTTAAATGGTGGTATTTTTTTTTTGTTTTGGCGGTCTCGCCGCTTTTAAAGTAGGCGAATCTTTAAAGTTGAAAAGGTTTTTGGAGTTAACCTAAAAATGTACGTGTCGGATCCGGTTAAAATGGCTATTGTTAAGTCATAATTTCAAAGTTAACATCATTCATAAAAAATACAGGGATCAGATCACCGTATTCGTGATCGGCATTATTTCAGGGATGGCAGGCAATTCCGCTAAAATACCGTTACCGAAATAATTGAAATACCGTTATCAGTAAAATACCGTTACGGATATAACTAAAATATTAATATCCTTAAAATCCCGCTACCGAAATAACTCAATCCTTAAAATACCGCTACCGAAATAACACTAAAATACCGTTACTGAAATAATAGAAATATCTTTATCCCTAAAATACCGAAATAATCTGGCAAGGACCACCTGAAAAAAAATCGCTGTAACTAGATATGTTTTCCCCAAGTTTGATCATAAACTAGCCTGCATTTGGAACTCGGGCATAATAGAGCTAAAAACATCGATGTGCATTGATATTACCTGAATAAATAATATAACGTTACCCTTAAAATGCCGTTACCGAAATAACTAAAAAACCGTTATCTCTAAAATAACGTTACCGAAATAACTAAAATGTCATTACCGAAGTAAGTAAAATCCCATTAACGCTAAAAACTCGTTACCGAAATAACTGAAATATCGTTACCCCTAAATACCGTTACCGAAATAGAAGAAAAAAGCGTTACACTTACCAATACCCGCATCGAATCGGTTACCATACATGGCTTTTTTAATCAAAATTATTTTTCAATGAAAATGAAAATTATTCGATTTCGAGGCCATACTCTATATTTCTTTATTAGGTTATTGTCCTAACAAATAATCTATAGAGTTTTTATTTTCAAATTTATTAATTGACCCTTTCAGGGATGTGTTGATAGATCTATTTCGGGAATTTTCTAGGTTCCCATCATCAGAACACATTTTGAAAGAGGTAACAATCCGATGCAAAACATCAAGTATTCATATAAACTAGTTTCTTCACTAAATGAGAACTATGTATATGAGCTCGAAGTTAAAGATTATCACCATTGATGAAAAATAAATTAAAAACTTGTTTTTGTGTCTACCTTTGGTAAATATTCAATACACTTTTTTTGTTGTTTTGCCTTTTTTATTTGTTCATTTGTTTTTAAAAAACAAAATGTTCAGGGGGAGTAGTAAACAAGACCGTACTTTGTCTTTTATACAAGTTTGATATATAATTTTTATTAAAAAAAAATTTTTCAATTTCGAGTCCATACTCTATATTTCTTTATTAGGATATTGTTCTAACAAATAATCTATAGAGTTTTTGTTTTCAAATTTATTAATTTACCCTTTCAGGAATGTGTTGATAGATCTATTTCGGGAATTCTCATTTAGTGAGAAAACTAGTTTATATGAATGTTTGATGTTTTGCATGGGATTGTCACGTGTTCTGATGATGGGAACATAGAAAATTCCCGAAATAGATCTATCAGCACATTCCTGAAAGGGTCAATTAATAAATTTGAAAACAAAAACTATAGATTATTTGTTAGGACAATATCCTAATAAAGAAATATAGAGTATGCCCTCAAACTTGAATATTTTGTCAAATTGCCTTAAAAATTTAAAAAAAAAAACAAAATTTAAAAATTCTGTAAGGCTTTTAAAGAAATTAAACAAAAAAAAAAAAAAAAAAAAAAAATGAAAAAATTGATTTCTAATATGCTTTAATTGTCTGAGAATTTTACAAGTCTTGTTTTTTAAAAAATTTAATTAATTTGAAACTCAGAAAATATCAATTGTTATTCATTTCTAAGTATTAAAATTCAGAAAAAATAATTTTATGTTAAGAATTTGTCATTTGTAATTTTCGAAATATTAATTGAGATCAAGAATTTATATTTTAAACTAAAATTTAGAAAAATTTAATTTTTATTTAAAAAATTCCATGCAAAAACACACCAACTGACAAGAATTTCTTACTTTCAATTATGTTATAATAGACTCACAATATTTTGTCGTTAAAAACAAAGGAATATGTACTTTAAAACTACTAAACATATAATCTACTCACTTTTCTCTTAAATCAAATTTATTTTTAATTTTTTAACTATTAAAAAATTAACGCAAAATGCGTTAAAATAAAAGATTTTCTTCTAGTTTTACTATCAAAAATAAAAAACTCACAAATACGTAAAAATAAACGATTCTATTTTATTTTAACTATTAAAAATGAACTGAAAAATTATGAAAAACAAAAGTTTTTCTTTATTTACTAGCATTATCTTTTTGGTTAAAATAAAGAATTTTTTTTTTAAAAAGAAAAGTTTAAATGAAAATAACTGGTACAGAAAGACAGTATTCATGTGCAGTTTGTTTTTTTTTTAATAAATGTAATACAATTTTTTAATTTCAAATGAAAAATCTTAATTTCTCTTGATGACTTCTAAGTTGCAAATGGAAATTCTGAATTTCAATTGATATACACAGAGAAAAATTTAGCTATTTGCCAACTGAAATTCGGTTACTACGACGCAAATTCGGTTATTACGAGTTTCAGTCTGTTGGTACAACTGTCGATTAGTTTTCACAACAAAGTTCGGTTAATTCAACTTAATTATAGTTGGAACAAAAAATAAAATATTCAATAATCTAATGTAAATATCGTTGTACTAAATGAATTTCTAAGTTGTTACCATTAAAATACACATTTCAATTCGGTTGGCACTTTATTTCTCTGTGTGTAGTAAACAAAACAACAAACAAAAATATGTCACTAGGGTTATAACTTTTTTTGACAAAATTTCTTCATCGCACCATCATTTTTTTTAGTTCACTTTGGTTAAAAAAGTTCACGCACCGAATGCATTTTAAAACTCCCCTACAATTTTGTTTTTATTTGTTTATCATAAAATGTACTATCTTATAGCAGCTATCACTTGACACTAAAATTGAATTCATTTAATAGCGTCATTATACCGCGTATTTTTGCGCCCTCCATCCAAATGGTGATTTTTTTAAAAATATTAATAAGAGAATACTAAATACTTTGCAATTAAATGTTATTTTATTATACTTTTCCACTAAAATAATGAAGTTTTCTTCAACATTTTAATGAAAAATTTCTTAAACTGAAATGAATTTAATGAATTTTTTTTTAATGAAACTTTTTCATTAGTCGTATGAAATGTTTAATAAATAATATGAAATTTTTCATTAAATTTTATAAAAAACAGCATTAATTTAATGAAAAGTTTCAATGGACGAATTCCAGTGACTATTCATAGATCTAATGCAAAAATTAATTGAAATTATACAGATAATTCTCTCAGCGTAGATAAATACAATCAGATTTAAAATTTATTGTATTTATTAAAAAAAGTTAAACTTTAATATATTTTTTTTAGTGTATATTTATAACCTTCATTAGGCAGGCATAAATAAAAAAGAAATAACACATTTTTTCGACTAACAAGGAAACTACACAGTGGTGAATCCTCAGACTTGAATGAATGTTGTAAAAGACAAAAAAATATTAGATACGTATTTTTTTTAGGTGGGCAATCTCAAGTTTAGGGATTAAAAATTGGGGTCAAAAATTACCCAATTTGACGTTTTTTTTAACATATTTCTTATATTAGGACTTAAACTATATGCAAATTTTATATCAAATGAAAGGTATTTTAAAGGCGCATCCACTGACATGTTCTTACACGTCCTAGCAGTATTGTTATTCAAAAAACTATTTTTTCGAGTACCCCATTTGTACGGGAAGTGTTTGTTTGATTTCAAATTAACACATAATAATGCTTATTTAATTTCATCGAAGGGGTGCCTGGGATTTTTTAAATTTTTGTAACCGTTAACACGTCTTTTCCCGAAGAGCTTTTATAACCCATACTTAAAGTTTTTCAAATAAGTGGCAAAACTGTGCCCACATCATAGGCAATATAAGTATAAAGATTTTTATTTTCTCGAGTACTTTAATACTGCGTACAATAAAATTTTAATTGTGCGCCCCGGTAGGCTAGTTGGTAGCGTGTTGGCTTATCTGTGCGGGGGTCGTGGGTTCGATTCCCACCAGAGGCACTGGTCTGTTTTCGCTACAACGCGCCGAAGGCCATAGTAGCTAGTGCTCGGCTAGGGTAATAGTATATAATTTGTAATTATATGATTATTAATTAATAAAAAAAATAAAAAAAAAAAAAAAAAAAATTTTAATTTCTTAAATTTTAGACATGTTTACATACAAAAATGTTCTAATTTTTGACCCCCTTGTGATTGCGCACCTAAAAAATATGTGTCTAATATTTTTTTGTCCTCAACAACATATCTAAGTTTCATTAAAATCGGCGGATTCGCCACTGTGTAGTTTCCTTGTAAGTTTAAAATTATATTATTACAATTAATGTTTTAAATTTAGTTGCAATATTCAATTTATTTTGTTAAAACGAAAATGACTAATGTTTTAATTGATTTAGAACGTTTTTTTTTCGGTAAAAAATATAAAATATAAAACATGAAATATATAAAATATATATAATTTTTAAATGATTAATTATACAATTTTCGCAAAGAAATAATTGGTGTGACAGAATCATGTGTGTAATTGTTTATAAAAGTAACAAATATAATTTAATAATTTTACTAATTTGCTTGAAGATTATATTCGAACATTGTATATAAACTTTTTAGTGTATAATTTAGTCTTATATATTTCGCTGTGTTTTTTCTAATAATGAATACTTAATTTTTATGTTTTTACATTAAAGATTTTTTAGTAAAAAGCAGGGATGGCAGGCAATACCGCTAAAATACCGTTATCGATTCAAAACCCTTTCAACTTACTATCGTTATCCCTGAAATAATTGAAATATCGTTATCCGTAAAATACCGTTACCGATATAACTAAAATACCAATATCCTTAAAATACCGTTACCGAAATAACTAAAATACCGTTACCGAAATAATTGAAATAGCGTTATCCTTAAAATAACGTTACCAAAATAATTTCGCAAGATACAAAAAAAAAAAAAACGCTGTTAATAGATGTATCTTTCCAAAGTTTGATCATTATACCGTTAACGCTAAAAAACCGATACCGAAACAAATGAAATACAGTTACCGAAATAAAAAAAAATAGCTTTACCCTTACCGATACCCGCATCGAATTGGTTACCATCCATGGTAAAAAGACGTTGTTTCGTTAGGGATTCTTTAAGAATTAATATTTTATACATAATCATTAGTTAAAATACGGTTGTCAAATTATTACTGATTATTAGTGTCCGACCGAAGACTTCGGCCAAAAACACATTATGGAAAACACAATATAACAAATGGAAAAATGTTTTTGGACTTATTGGATGCGATTTTGATTGTCAAATTTGAAGAAAAGTCCGTAGTTAAGCACTGAATTCAATATTTGGACTACGCACGTTCGGCCAAATCGGAAAAATTTTGTTGGCTGATTATTTAACTTTACAGCTAAACTTCGGGATTTTCTTTAAATTTTTTACTCAAAAAATTTGTCTACATTGTCTCCAAATACCAAAAAAACGACCAAATTTCGTTTTTTTTGTCGAAGTCTTCGGTCGGACACTATTGATTATAGATATTTGAGAAAAATTGGCGTGTTTAGGTAAACTTTGTTACACTTGGTACACTTTCGAGAATACTTGAATTTTTTAATTTTGTAAATCCCTGGGTTTTCTTTTTTAAATCCAGGGATTTTTTCGGAATTTTTTTTTGCTAAAATGTATGATTAATTACGTTTTTTCTTGAATTTTCTAATATTTTTTTATGATTCTGAACGACAACTATATTTTTGCGGATAATAATTTCTATATGTTCATTGTAAAACTGTTAAAATATGTGTTTTTATAAATAAATTTTTAAATAAATACACGATATAGTGAAATATTTAGTGGTTCGCTATTTTGAAGTATTTTTGTATATAAAATCCGATATTAAAATTGTCATAGATTACACTGTGCAGCAAACTTTGGGTCATCGCAGTCAGTCTTCACGGTTCCAATGCGAAATGAAAGTTGACTATTGGATAGTCCGAATTTCATAAAATAATAATATTAATATTATATTTATTGGAATGCAATTGTGTTTACTTATTTTTCCATTGAACCCGTTGTTGAAAAATATATTTTTTGTTATATTTCCACAAATAGTAGGCGAGATAGGCGTGGTCAAACATAAAGAAATCATACATTTTTGGTAAACATAACGTCTTTTTTGAAACAATTCCAAATAATTTTGGATCAAATGTATTAGAAAGTTTATTGTATGTTGAATTTATTATCGGAATTTATTCTGAATATTTTGTAAAATATTAGAATCGATTTATAAAAATATATATTTTTTAAATTTTTTTAAGAAATAGTTTTATAAAAAAAATATTTGTTTTAAAAAATTTATTGCAATGACGAATTCAGAATTGCTCTTCAGTTCAAATGTAACAAATAAAAAAGAATCTTTATGTTAACAACAAATTTTCTTGTTGCACAGTGTTATCATCAGCGATTTCATTTTCGATATCATTATCGGTTGTCATGACGACATTATTTCGCTACCAGACTGGACTATGGCGTTTTTACTCTTGTTATTCCAGCGAATTGCGAAGCTGAAATAGCATCATAATTTTATGAAAAAACGACATCATTTGATAAGTTCCCATACATAAGCACATTTTTAGATTATATGGCACTATGCACCGCGACCAACTTAGGTCTTTTGTGCTGCCTAAAGTTACCCTAAAGATTCAAGCTACCTATAAAGCCAATAATCCTATTAGGCCAAACCTTCATAATGTCCGAAGGGGAGACAAAGTGATCGCCAAGAAACTTGGCACGCCTTTCACAAAGCCTCGGACATTCGCAAAGAACATGCTCCGATGTCTCAGCTACCAGTTCGCAAAACCTACACTCATCCGTGTCCGAAAGACCCCTTTTGCGCAGGTGGTATCTGAGATTGCAGTGTCCAGTCAGGTAAGACACCAGCGTACTCAAGTTACCCCTCCCGAGGGACAAGAGTCTCCTCGATCCTGCACTGGAAAAAGAGATTAATCTCTTAGCCTGTCGTTGCCCAAGAGAGTTTACCCAATAGAGAGAGAATTCTGATTCCCTCCATGACCCGAGCTTCTCCCTAACATACCCCAAATGTATACCACAGAATGGTTCAGGGCCAATAAAGGGCCTTCGGGCCCCGCAATTAGCAAGACAATCTGCCCTCTCGTTGCCCTCATGCCCCTCGTGACCAGGAACCCACCCTAAGGTAAGCGAGTTGCGCCCGCCAAGTCGGTTAAGAGCCAGAATTTATTCCATGACCAATCCAGATGACACCTCATAGGACATTAAAGCCCTTAATGCCGCCTGACTGTCAGAAAGAATGTAGATGCGAGATCTAATAGTGCCCCTTCGTAGACACTCCTCCGCGCAGACACAGATGGTAAAAATCTCTGCCTGAAAAATGGAGGGGTATCTACCCATGGGTAAGGCCCGTTGGAAACCTGGTAAACAGACACCCGCACCAGTGTCACCATTAGCATGCTTTGAGCCATCTGTGAACCATACCTGAGAATCCCGCTCTCGCTCCCAGGATCTGTTGGTCCACATGGCCCTGTCGAACAGCATCACTTTAAAGTTCCTATCAAAGATGTACTCCGGTGACCTCCTATCCGTAACCTTTGTAATCGGGTCATCAATTAGGATTCTAGCGATCCTCATGTGACCCCTTAGATCACCTCCCCTCATGTCACCGAATTCTCTAAGTCTGGAGGATCCTATGCAGGCATCCTCCATTACAGAAATATGCAATGGTGGTATCCCCAGCATAACCCCCATGGCATCCGTCGGGCAGGTTTCGCCTGCCCCCGTTATGCCAATACACATAAGACGGTAGATCCTCTTGAGAGCATCCCTTGCCCCTACCTGTTCAACCTTTGGCCACCATGCCAGGGCAGCATAGGTGATCATAGGTTTAACAATGGTGTTGAACGACCAGTAAGTAGACCATCTGCGGCCTTAGACCCCATGTCTTACCAAAAAGCCTTTGGCAGGCATAATATGCCCTTGTGGCCTTCTTGGAGACATAGTCAAGATGTTCATTCCAGGTAAGGGATCTGTCAAGAGTCACGCCGAGGTACTTAACACTACTGGAAAAGCCCACCGTGGCCCCATCAAAGACAGGCATTGTCAGGCTAAGTTTCCTCCTATTCGTAAATGGTACCAGGATTGTCTTCGACGTACATAAGCACATACAAATAGATCCGAAAAATGGGTCATCTACATGTATCTAATTATATAAAATTAGATATAATTTTATGCAATTTTACCCGAGATTTGTCCATATCCGGGACATTAAATTATATCTAATTACATATAAATATTATCTGATTTCATAAAATGTTAGCCTATCTTAGGTTTGCTTTTTGAAACTTGAAGTTATGCTTAAATGTATTTAAGTTTAAAACTAAAATTTCAAGAAATCAACAATTTTAAAGAGCAACATTTTTTTAAATGAAACAACGAAATGTTCAAAAATTATCAAGAAAAAATTAAGTGTTTCAAAAATATAAAAATAAGTGGTATTGTCTTATAAAATGTACCCATTTTTTTATTTGAAATTATATAACAAACCCTAATCTTTTACCACCGGTTACTTGGATCCGTTTCTAGAACAGGTTCCTGGGAGTCAAATTGTGAGGTTTTACAGTGCCAGAACCATTTCTATAACTGGTTCTAGAACCGGTTCTATTGCAAATAGAACAAACTCCATATAAAAACAATCGGTTGTATAACAGATATTATAACCTATTATAATACAGTATAAGTGGTTTTGCAACCTGATATTTGTATTTACTGGTCCATTTTAATGTTGACAAATATTTTTTTTTAATTAAATTAAAATTAACAATTTCGTTAAAAACATAAATTTGATGTCCTAAAAAAATATAAATAAAATTAAAGTTATTTAAAAATTTCAATCATACATTATGTGTTTTGAACCCGTTTTATGAAGATCAAATATATGTAACTTAATATCTTTTAATTTAAATATATTTGGATTATTATGTATCTGATTGTATCTAATTATATATAATTGTGTCAACTATAATATAATTAGATAGAATTGGATAGTTTTTTCTTATTAAATTGTATCTATTGAAATATAATTACAACCAAAGTCATACAATTTAATAGAACCAATTTTCGGATCAATTTATCTTATATTTGCGGAAAATATCTCATAATATATAATTTAATATCAAATTTTTTACTCGGTTAACTTAATTTGATATAGAACCAAAATATGTATGGGATTATATATAATGCTATTGGGTATACAAGTTACTAATGAAGATTTTTTTGCTTAAAAAATGCATTTATTATAATAACGAAATGAATTGATACATTATACAAAGTATTGTCCATCGTTAGCCACTACTTTTTCCCATCTTTTTGGTAGCATATGGATTCCGCGCCAAAAGAACTGCTCCGGTTTTGAGGTAAAGAATGAATCAAGACAATTTCTGATACCCTGTTCTGAAGTGAAGCGTATTCCAGTAAGGGCGTTCTGCATCGATCGAAACAAATGGTAGTCATAAGGGGCAAGGTCTGGGCTATAAAGCGGGTAAGCCAAAACATCCCATCCACTGTTTTCCAAATAGTTTTGACCGGTCTTGCAACATGTGGCCGAGTGTTGTCATGATGGAAGATTATGGCCTCGTGTCTGGTCGAATATTCTGGTCGTATTTTGTTGATTGCTCTCTCCCCTGTGATCGTCTGACCCGATTTCAACAGCTCATAATACAAAACACCCTTCTGATCCCACCAAATACAGAGCATTACCTTGGCGCCATGGATACTCGGCTTCGGCGTTGATTTAGCTGGGCTTTACATATGACTTTTTGCGCTTGGGGTTATCGTAATGTATTAATTTTTATCACCAGTAACAATACGATGCAAAAATTACTTCTTTTTGTAGCGTTCAAGCAGCATTTCCTACATGCAAAATCGCCTTTCAACGTCTGTCGGCTTCAATTCATAGGGACCCCAATTTCCTTAATTTTGAATGTATCCCAATGCTTTTAAACGTATAGAAATGAGTTGTTGTGTGACTCCCAATGATAATGCAAGTTCTTCTTGCGTTTGACAACAATCTTCGTGGAGTAATGCTTCCAATTAATCATCTTCAAACTTTTTCGACTGACCAGGACTCTCCTTGTCTTCTGTGTCGAAATAACCACTTTTGAATCGCGCAGACCATCGTTCGCAAGTTTTTTGAGTTGGCACATGTTGACCGTAAGCTTCTACCAACAATCGACAACTTTCAGCAGCCGTTTTCTTCAAATGAAAGAAGGTTATCAGACTTCAAAAACATCTTTTTTTAGGCACAAAATTCGACATTATTATAGCGATTAAAAAAAATGTGTGTTTACACTTTGGCGTCTATCGAATACTAAATTATAATGAAAGATGTTTACCCTCCAAAATACCATATTTGTTATTATTGACACAAACCATATGTGATAGTTTTGCTATATTAACTTGTATAAAATTATAAGGAAACTATTTTCAGTATGGCGTCACATATAGTTTAACAACACTTAGCATGGGCCGTATATAATCATATCGATAACTATGTAGTTATATAGAGAGTAAGATTTAAAATGATCAGATGTATTTGTATATAATGATATTAGCCGTAATGTGACTTCCTACAAATTGAAAATTTAAATTAGCTCGTAACTTACATATATGTAATTCTAAGAATTGTACTAAAAAAACGTATACTCATCTATTTTTAGTTATTTCATTTATTGTTCACCATTATTTGAAAATCACTTTCATATTTAAATAAATTAATCCCATAATATATTTATTGTCCATTTATTTGTTGAGAAAACAAGTTGAAAAACAACTACTGATATCATGATCACACGAAAAACCATTATTTTCTGTCTTTAGGATTTTTAAAAATGAATCATATTTATTTTTTTTGTATGTGACTAGATAAACTATGATTTCATTGAAAGATATATTTTGTTTTTTGAATTTTATTTACAGTCTTTTCGAGCAGGAGATTATGAGCTATGTACCCATAGAAGAACGAAGTCCCCAGGGTTCGCCAATACTCAACTCACGTATGCTACAAAGACAGCCACCACCATTTCGTCGTGATTTTGAAGCAAAACTTAGAAGTTTCTATCGAAAACTAGAATCGAAGGGTTATGGTCAGGGACCACATAAATTAAAGTAAGTAAAGATATTACAGATTAAGTAAACTAATGTCGAGTAACTTTCTAAAACTAACCAGAGTTTAACTTTAACCACATATATTTTCAAATAAATTTGAAAGTTATAATTAGGGCAACCAAAAATAAGCTAGAGCTTGTTTTTATTTATTTGAGAAGATAGAACTATTTAGAATAAGTACAGGTTCTGATCATGAAATTATGAAAGTTTTAAGCTATATTTGTAAATATTAGCTACTTTTTGATTGTTTTTTTTTTTGTAAAAATTAAGCTTATTTTAGTAATTTTGTTTTAAAAAAGCGATTTTTTTTGCTACTTATTAGCAATCGGTATTTTGAAGAATTTTTTTATTTGAAAGTTGATATTTTAATACTTTGAAGCTTAAGCAAACAATTTCTCTATTTACCTTTGTTTGACTGAAGAACACAAATTTTATTTATTATTTACACAAATTTTATTTGTAGTAACGATTTTAATAAAAAGATATGAAATTTAAGATTTATTTTTAAAATTAAACAAATTATTTTTAAAATTAAACACTTTTTATATTTAAACGGGTAAAATTTTAAAACCGTAAAATTACTTGTTTTGGGATTTTTAAAAGCGCTTAAAACATTGTTTTTGGAGCTGATCTTTAGTTGCCCTAGTTATAACTGTGTACAGATGCTCTAGAATTAAGTATTGACATAAAATATACTCCGAGTATATGGTTTGAAAGCACTATATTTTCGATTTCAGAAAAACCTATTTAAAAAAAATCTGACAAATTTAAAAGTTATGTAACACATTTTAGAGAAGTCCAGACCCTATGACTAAAACATATTTTTTTAAGACTTGATGTCCGCTGAATCCAAATCTGGCCTCAGAATTTCTTCATCAAATTAGGTATATCAACATAAAGTTTAGAAAAACCCGATTTTTTGCTATATTCGGGACCTAAAAATTTTTTTCCAAAAGTCATGTTAGATTTTTGGACTATATTTGTTATATCATCTGAAATTTATCCCTATTGTTTTCAAAACTCAGGTGTAACCTTTTCAATATCTTATCAGGTTTTTGAGATATCTTAACATAAAGTTTGGTAAAAACAGAGTTTTTACTATATTCGTGATGTTCTGTTGTGGTTGAAAGATATTGGTGTCGGTTAACATTTGACTATGCTAGGGGCAAACCTGGGACAGTTAGAGCAGTGGGAGAAAATTTTATAAAATGTCATTTGGAATGGGAGTTAAGATATTTTAGTGGTAACACCTTATAAATTCAGTTAGTACAACGATATTTACATAAGATATCTGAATATTATAGGTGTTGAAACTAAAATTGTGTTGAATTAACCAAACTCTGTTGTGGAAACTAATGATAAGTTGTGCCTACTCACTGAAATTCTTAATAACCGAATGTGAGTAGTAGTTACCGAATTTCAGTTGGCAAATAGCTAAATTTTTCTCTGTGTGTATGTTCTGAGAAAATGTTGGGGTTGAAAAAGTACATTTGACTCCCTTGGGATAGTTGGATCGGTGGAAGCAAATTTTATGAAAATTTCACACGATCAGCTGACGTATAAATCCACTGCACTCAGCCATCTGACCATCATTTTTGAAATCCTCTTAATATTATATGTCCCTATACAAAAATTAGGCCTTCATAATATAAAAATATTTGATCTGATTTTTAACATGTTGGGGGCTCCTAAATGCAGCTGACCGCCGTTTACTTATGTGCACCTTCAAATCTGTTATATAAATGAAAATCTGCCATCATAAAATGCCAAGCACCAAAATGTCGATAGCTCCATGGCTGGTAACCTATTCTATGCGGTTATCGGTAAGGTTAATGCCATTTTCGTTTATTTCGGTAAACCCGATGAAAAAAGTTTCTTAATACCCATATACAACTTGACATTATATATGCTTATATGTGTGGCAATATATTACGGTATGTGTTTATATCTTATATTTAGTTTATGAAAATTTTTTAATATGGCGTAATATATCATCATATATCATTGTATCGTGTGTTATATATTAGCATGTCTTCTATATCTGTAATAGATATAGATCTATATATGACCATATATTCTACCATATATGATCATATTTATTTATATATGGTACAATTTATCAAAAATAATGCTATCACTTTTATATATAAGTATATGTGGCAAAATATATCATTATATAT
This sequence comes from Delia radicum, assembly GCA_021234595.1. Taxonomy (NCBI): domain Eukaryota; kingdom Metazoa; phylum Arthropoda; class Insecta; order Diptera; family Anthomyiidae; genus Delia; species Delia radicum. The sequence goes on from CM037852.1 coordinate 131,993,372, forward strand.
AAATATATATAGTACAATTTAATGAAAAAAATTTTATCACTTTTATATATTTTTTAGCGCCGTTTATAAATATAATATAAATGAGTTTCAACATTAACTTCATATAAAAAGGGAAAAACGGCGGTATTTTGTTTTGTAATGGTTTTTAATATTTTTTATTAAAATACTAAAAAACAACGCTAAATTATATATGCCAAATGGTTTTAAGAGAAAAAGTTTTTAAGAGGTTTTTTTAATGCATATTTTTTACTACATATAAACAAACTTTTGTGTTAATTATACAAAACTTAATGCAGAAAGTACATTAAACAACACAAAATAACCTTTAAAGTATTATTAAAATTGCTTAAAAGCATGAAAAATAATTAATTTAAAATACCACTGTTTACACATTTTTTTTTCGAAACTCTCTTAAAACCAGTTCAGGTTTTTAAAAGAGAGCGTTGGAAACGGCTTGTTTAAATAAATGAAGCAATTGTTTAAACAATTTAAACATTTTTGTGCTTCAAGTTTCCGTTTGTGATTTTAAAAATATATACTTTGCCCTCATGCTTACAAAAATCACAAAGTAATGTGTCTAAATATAGATTTGCCAAAAAATATTTTAAATGTAAATTTACGTGTATATTTAATGCATTATATAATTGATGATCAGTAAGTCATTATTTAATGTTTGGAAATAATGTAAAATATACAATGTAATCCGTGAGTACACAATTATTGGTAACTCATTACTTTATGTTTCGAAATAATGCTGACTGTAATGCATTATGTAACCCGGTTTTTTCAAAGGTTTAAAATTTTTTTATAATTTTGGCGATTTTTTTTTACAATTTTGGTGATTTTTTAAAATTTTGTAATTTTGTGGCGATTTGTTTTTATTTTAAGCAATTAAAACAGAAATTAAATTAAATTTTAGTTAATGTTTTATTTGTATCTATTAGAAATTAATTTGAAATTAAAAACAAAATGCAATCAAATTTTGAATAGATACGATTAAAACCTTAATTGAAAATAAAATCAATTAAATAGTTACAAATTATTTTAATTAATACTACAATTTCTTTAATATTACCGCGTTCAATTAAACTTTTAATTGAATTAACAAATATTTTATTTAAAACTCGATTTTGGTTTTTTCTATAATATGAAAGAACTATTCGACAAATATCCGGTATTCGGTTTAAACCGAAAACCAATTATATGGTATTCGGTAAAGCGCCGAATACACTATTCATGTTGCAGTATATTAATTCTTCTCGATTTTTCATTTCTTTTTTCTATAGATTACAAATACGACGTACCCATTTATTAGAAGATGCTTTTCGTCGTATTATGTCTGCCAATAAAAAAGACTTACAAAGAGGCCGTTTGGCGGTGTTATTTGACACTGAAGAAGGTCTTGATTATGGAGGACCCTCAAGGTAATAACGAAAGACTTCAATTTAAATGTTCACTAACGTTTCGGTTATTTTATTTTCTATTTTCAGAGAATTTTTCTTTTTATTATCTCGTGAATTGTTTAATCCTTATTATGGACTTTTTGAATATTCTGCCAACGATACTTATACGGTACAAGTATCACCATTATCGGCTTTCGTAGACAACTGTCATGATTGGTTCCGTTTTAGTGGTCGTGTATTGGGTTTAGCTTTAGTGCATCAATATTTATTGGATGCCTTCTTTACACGACCCTTTTACAAAGCTTTATTAAGACTTCCTGTAGCTTTAAGTGATTTAGAATCTTTAGACAATGAATTCCATCAATCATTACAGTGGATACGTGACAATGATATTGGCACAGGCATTGATTTGGGTTTAACATTTTGCGTCACTGAAGAACTATTGGGTCGTATAGTGGAACGTGAACTTAAACCGGGTGGTAAAAATATGATTGTTAATGAAAAGAATAAAAAGGAATATCTTGAACGTATGATCAAATGGCGTTTGGAGAGAGGTGTACAAGAACAAACTGAATCGTTGGTACGTGGCTTCTATGAAGTCGTTGATTCACGTTTGGTATCGGTATTGATGCCCGGGAATTGGAATTAGTTATAGCTGGTACAGCGGAAATCGATATTAATGATTGGCGTTTAAATACTGAATATCGCTCGGGTTATCATGATAATCATATTGTCATCATATGGTTTTGGCAAGTTATAGAAAAATTCACCAACGAACAAAGACTACGTTTATTACAGTTTGTCACCGGTACCTCTAGTATACCATATGAAGGTTTTTCCGCTTTACGTGGCTCTACCGGGCCACGTCGATTTTGTATTGAAAAATGGGGTAAACCAATGCTTTACCTAGAGCTCATACCTGTTTTAATCGTGTTAGACTTACCACCCTATCCTACTCCAGAATTGTTATACGAAAAACTTTTATTGGCTGTCGAAGAAACTAATACATTTGGTATTGAGTAAGTACGAATAATTTAAAATTTCAGTTTAAAAAATATTAAAAATCAAATTAATTTAATTTATTCTAACGAAACAAGAAAAAAAAAACAAAAATACGTGATATTTTAAAATGTCCTTTATATTTATAAAATCTATATGTGTTTAAATAGTTAAGTTTTTTTGTTTTGTTTTTAATTTATTCATATTTTTAAGTATATGCTTTACCATGTTTTTTCCATAGTTGTAGTGTATTTAAATGTTAGTGTAGATTTATAATTTTTATTAGTTTTTTTGCCAGTTATTTTTTTCTTTTTCTTTTTATATAAATTTTCATATTCTTGTCTTTTTAGTCATTAGATTTTAAGTGTTTACTTATAATATTTCATGAATAACAAAAACTACAAAAGAACATGGTCCTAGTTGCTATTAAAAACATAATAATTACAATATTTTCGAAAAGTTTTTCAAATCTACTGAGATTTAAAAAACTTCGACATTAAAGGATCGTCAAAAAATCCCAAAGCTGCCAAAATACTAATAATAAAAACATTCAGATTAAATGATACTGTGCAATAAATTTGAAGACATGACCGTCAGCCTCAATGGTTCCAAGTCAAAATTTTTATCTAATGAGAAAAAAATTGTTTTGCTCTTTATGTAACGCCCTAGTTAGAAAAATACAATCGGCAGCGTTGGGGACATTTACAATAGTCTTCTAACGTCGAAATAATAACATCATTAAACGGCAAAACGACTTACTTTTCCGACGTTGGCAAATCGTCGATAAAGCCCTGCAACTAATTTTATTTTTTTTTCTCACACATGGAAAAATCAATAAGCACGGGAAACTATAGTTTATATAGCTAGAAATTAGAAACGGTAAAAAAAACAAATCGCTGTCAAAACGTTTATTTTCGATGGTACAAACATAATTTTTAGGGCCTGCTTAATAAAAGCATTACAAATGCATTATTCTTGGATTATAGGTTCACACAACGTACTTTGGGAGTACTTTTCTTATAAAATTTACAACGGTTAATGAAATAAAAGCAATTTAAAAACATTGCTTAAACCGTTTTTTCCAACTTTTGTAAAAAGTACTTTAGCAGTACTGCTTTTACAAAATATATATCTGATTATTTGAAAAAACACTGTCAAAACATTGGTTTAAAGCGCTTCCAAAGTGTTCGGAAAAAGTGCTTTCCCAGCACTTCTTTATTTGCAAATTTGTCTTCATTAATAATAAAACATGTACGTTAGTTTGGAGGACATTTAAATATACGTTTTTTAATAAAATGGAAAAAAATCTATATTTTGATTAATTGCATTGAAATTTTCAAATTCAAAACTTAAATTTTTGAATGAAACTTTTATATTTATTGTTAATTAAAAATCTTGTTTTCAATTTTTTACTTCTAAATCTCAAATGTAAATTTATCATTTCATTGGAAATTTTTTTAATTTAACTGTAAATGTTTAATTTCGTATGTTATTTAACAATTTTAATTGGTGGACCTTTGTTTCTCTTAAGGAACCACAGGACATATATAATATATATAATTGGTATGCATATGGACTATTGTTAATCACATTAACAAACAAACACTTTGTATTTGCAAAAACAAACTTTTAAAAGTTAAAAGTTTTTTAATACAATTAATTAGTTTGTCAATATGACAACATTTTAATATAAATTGAGAAACAAAAGAAACATATTATTATGTGTAAAACTTAGATCCATTATAATGCAAGATAAAATATTTTTTAAAAAAATTATTTTCACAAAGTTATTTAAGACTATCGTTATTCCAGGGAATTTCAATAGCGAAACTGTATCATATTTTTTCGTATCACAAGTGATTATCATATATGATAATAAATATCACCTTGATGTTATCGTTTCGATACCGTAACGATATCGTTAGGTTTATTGGAACCATATAAAATACCACCCTAAAACTGTAAATCATGGTTACCGTTGGGGTCGTTTTCACAACACTCTTAATTTCGATACAAGAATGCTATACGAACGTTTTTTTTGACAGTTAAAAAGAACAGTATAAAATACAACCCTCATGCCCTAAAACATGGTTATCATTTAGGTCGTTTTCAAAACTCTTTAAGCCTGTAAATCAGCATGTTCTGAAAACGCTGTACCACCTTTTGAGTGCTTTTAAAAGGCTTTCACGAGGATTGCCATCACGTCAAAATTTTATTTAAAAGAACTTTAAAGTTTCAATTATTCCAAAAAATATGAAAATATTTGTACTCGTTTTAGGATGCCAATATGTTTATCAAATGAAAGGTGAGGTAATTTTATCTAGATTAAGGGACATTTTTTCCAAGAATTTTGTTATAAAAAATTACTCAAATTGGTTTAGCGGTTTAAAAAAATCGTGAGTAAAATTTGCAAAGGTATCTATAAATGTTGCGTGTAAATTGGTGTATTTCAGTACAAATTCATATCTAGGCGTCTGGTGATCAAAATATTTTTTACATATGCTAGAGGTGAATAATATTTAATTCTTTTTTCACCACAGAAATTGTTATTCACCACAGAAATTGTTTTTACCTCAAAAATGGTTTTTCAACACAAAACGTTTTTCACATCTATAAGATTTTTTTTACCACACAATTATGTATATCGCAGCTATAATGCTTTCTATTGTTGTTTGTATATATTGTTGTTAATATAGTTTTTTTGACTATGAATTTTTTAACTTTTTTCGAAGCAAAAGTTAAATTTTAATCGAAATTAGAAATTGTTAGGAGTCAATATTATCTCCCTATGGATAATATTATATTTTTGTTTCTATAAGAAATCTATAAATTGTTGGTAAAACTAAGCTAGAAAAGTAAAATTAATGAAATTTTGGTATATTTTCCAGTATATTAAGCCTTTAGAAATATTTTATTTTGTTAAGGACAGTTTTGAAATTTTTGATCCTGGAAAATTATAATCAATATTTTTTTAAAGCAGAGGATCTCACTTTTCATTTGCTAACAAACTTTATGACATAAAGTTTAAAGTCCTTTTAAAATAAATTTTGATGTGATAGTGAAAAGCTGAAAACGCAGTTTAACTATACATATATGGTTTCTAGTTTTACGTATATATTAATTTGTTCATATATGAAAACTACTGTTTCACGGTGTAATACGAAAAAATGCTTTATTTTAAAAATTCAAAATTCAGTATTTGAAAAGTACTATTAGTATAAAACAAAATAGTGCCTTTTCTCTGGTTTTGAAAAGAATGTAGGGTAATGTGGTGTACCTTGAAACGATTGATATATAACCAACTACATCCATACAGAAAATACATTTAAAAGCCAAATTTAAAGTGAGATATATTCTCCTATAAGCGCATTTAAATCGTCTGCATAAAAATTTTCAAGAAATTTAAACATTGCAAAATAATCGAAAATGTTCACATTTTTGAAATTTTGTTTCAAGATACACGTTTGGGTGCACATTGGAACGTTAATTTTTACTGCGAAAAAAATTTTATTTTTGGACCACGCTCCTCAGTATTTTTTCAATTTAATTATACTTTAGTTGTGAATAATTAGACAAAACGTCAGTAATAAACAAATAAGAGTGTCGGTATATAACATGAACTTAAACATACCGCTTATTTGGTAAAAAACTATCATTAATTGCAGTGAATCAGATTTGAAATAAACATTTAACGAAAAAAACTTTTGTTTCATGGTACACTGGAAAAATGTTTGAAGGTACACTTATGATAAATTTAAACTGGTACTCTTATTCACTAAATAAGTATACCAATTATGAATCTTAGGCTTTAATAAAGTTTAATTTATTAATAGTTTTTAGCTCTGAATAAAAATATTGCACTTATACAATTTTAATTGACTTTTGACGTTTCAAGGTACCCCATGCCATTTTTCTTTGCATCTATTTAATTTATGGACCCCGATTTATAGTAAACATGGGTGCAAGGCTAAATAAAACACTATCTAGAAGATAATTTTTTCAAAATGTGCAAAACATACTCAAAAAATGGAACGTTTCAAGGTACACCACTTTCCCATATTTTGTTGATTTTTTCCAAGGTTTTATCAAATGTTTTTTGCTGTAAACAAGCGATTTTTTTTTTGCTGTAAATCATGCTAAAAAATTGTCCACAAGAACCATTAAAGTGATAACTGTTCTTGTCTATTTTGGACGAGTGAAAATAATATTATATAATCGTTTATAATGTGATCCAGTTTTGTACAATTTACTATAATTAAGTATGACATCGTGTAGAGTAAGATACAATTTTACTTGCCACTGTAATTTTTCGTTAAACGGATTATTTAATTGTTTCTTACAATATGCTATACTTTTGCTTTTTTAAAATTTACTTATTCGTGTATTTTGAAGAAAATTTAAAATATTTAATTTTGTCGAATGTGAGAATTTCGTATTAAAATCTGAATATTTTTCGATCCCATGGGAAACCCACTCTGAATTTCGGATATTTTATACATGACAATATGCGACAAAATCTCTAAGCGAAATCGAAAAAGTAGGTTTTGAAATATTCGCAACCAAAAAAACGTTTTATGTAAAGAGACAGATTTGGTTTTAAAAAGTATAAGATCGACGCTTTCATATAATATATGATTCGTAAAAACCGGATAATTTTGAAAGTTAGAGCAGTTTAAATTAAACATAATATATTTATTTAACTTTTTCTAAAAATATCGAAATATAAACCGCGATACATCTTAAAATACACCGAATTTTAAAAATCTATATAGGTACAGCAAAAATATCACAGGCACATAAAATATCCTTGTGCTCTATTGTGTAGTATTGTGTAGTACCCGGTCTACACGAGCAAGTTATGCCTGACATAACATGCAATTGTAAACTTGCGTAAACATACCGCCACCCTTGCAACGATAGTGCAAAAATATCACCGGTGCACGAAAAGGGCCAACATCAACAACCATAATTATATAGGAAAAATTAAAATTCAAAAAGTAGATGAAATACTAAAAGTTGCCTTTCCGATCAAACATATCGAACGTAAAAAATTTACTAGAACCAAGTCATTAAATGAGCAACTCATAGAATCCTTAGGGGGTTGGCAAACGAATATAGATTTAATCGAAAACGCAACGTTAATTAAAAAAAACTACTACTAATACAATGAGATCATATTCAAGAGCTTTAGTCTAAAGTTATACAATTCAAATGAGCCTTTTATAAGAAATTAAATAATAGAGTAAAAAAAAGGTATATAAAAGGGTGCAATTCAAACTAAAATTGCTCATGTTGGGCCATGTTGTATCTTACTTCACTGATATTCGAGATTGTCAGGATCAGTCTCCTCCACACCTTCCCCAAAGTAAAATTTTATATAGCTCAAATATATTACTGGAAATTAGATCAAAATGTATCGCAAAACACATCTATTTCAAAAACGACTAAAATCATATCGACATTTTTGAATATTTGAAATGGCTCTTGTATTTAAAAATACATTTTATTAAAAAAATTTCTTAAAATTTTTTTTTAATAAGCAAACTTTTGAGAACTTTAAACTTTTAAATCTAAAATAAATACAAAAATTGATCAATTTTTTTTATTGGAATCGAAAATGATTCGAAAATTAAACTATTAATGAAGTTCCAATTTTGTTGTTGTTAGGAAGCACTCTTTTTGTAGATGAAAATATATGCCATCTAAAAAGAATCCAAAACTACTCAATATAAAGTGGGACATTTTTGTTTCCTAAAAAAATTAATAAAAAACCGTTATGAAAAGAAATGAAATATTGGTGTTTTATGAACGACCTAAAATTATACAAAATTTTTAAGAAAAAGTTCCATTTTTAATGAAAAAATACAAATACGTTTTATTAAAGAATTGTTTTGAGGACTTCCATTTCAAGATTTTTTTCTCAAAGATTTTCTTTTTTGAAAATATTGTAATTTATGTTTTTCCTTATGAGTAGTATAGTATTTTTTAAGTAGCACTAAGACATTTTCTAAAGTTTGATTAGCTGAAAAATATTCTAAAATAATATAAAAACATTCCATTACAAATGCATTTAAGCTTGTTAAATTCTTACCTTAGTATGATAAACAGTTTTAGTTTCAAAAAATCCTGCCGCTATATAAGTATATACTATATATCGGCCATTCCACGCCAGATCGTCCAAAATATGGCGTTTGGTCTTCCGATTTAAATTATACTTTGCACGCAGAAACTCGACGGAGTCACTTAAAAATTGGAGTTTTTATTTTCTCGACATTCTAAAAAACCATGGTTTTATTCGCGATTTTCGTTTTTTTTTTTAAATAAAAAAATATACAAAAAGTGTGTAAGTTTCAACATTCGTAGTGTTTTTTAATATATAACGGATCATTATCACTTAAAATGCATTGGAATGGTACACTCCTCTACTTTTATATTGTGTAATAATTTTTTTTTAACGTCAAAAAGAAATCCTTTTTTTATCCAATTTATTTTTAAAATGCCTTTTTAAAATTGGGCCGCTCTCGATTTAAAAAAAGACTGCATATTTGCAAAATATGCAATTTTTACAATAAATTTACACATTCACTTATTTGAGTCCCGGGTTTTAACTATTTTAATGATTTTTTGAGAAGAAAAGCTTATAGCATTTTTACATAGAAAAACAACAATTAGTTAAAAATGTAGTGTTAAGGGACCCTTTAAGCTCCTTCATTTTAAAAACTATACATTTAATTTTTAAAATTTTTTCTGTACGTGGAAGATAAAAGAATCTACTAAAATATGCTGGTTTAAAAATAAAATTTTTAACCCTTTCAAGCCCACATTTGCTCTCGAATATTAGATTTTTTCTGGAAAGAAAAGTGAAAGGAATAAAAATTATATTTTTAAAACGTAATATTTTAGTATATTCGATTATCTCTCAAGTACAGAAAAAAACTTAAAAAATAAATGTATAGTTTTTTAAATAGAGCCATTTAAACGGCGCATTAACACTACACTTGTGAATTTAATCTTTTTAATTTTGATAAATAAAAAAATAACAAATTGTCGTTTTTTCTATGAAAAAATGATACAAACTTTTAACAATAATTTATTAATATTAGATAAACGCAGGGACCCAAAGAAAACTGAAGTGTTGTTTTTTTTTTTAATTAAAAATACCATATTTTGCAAATATGCATTTTTTTTCAAATCGACGGTGGCCAAATTCGTGAAACGTGCATAAAAAAATCTGAAAAAAGTATTGAAGAGTGTACCATTCCAATGCAATTTAAATGGTGATGATCAAATGTATATTAAAACAAATACGAATGTTCAAACTTACACACTTTTTGCATATTTCTCATTTTTCAAACAAAAAAAAAAAAAAAATAATTCGCACATAAAACCGTGAATTTTTCGAAATTTGAAAAATTAAAAACGCCAATCTTTAAGTGGCTCCATACAGATTCTGATTTCAAAATTCAATAGAAATCGGTAGACCCAAGGTCAAAAATTGGCATTTTTTGGCCGGTCGTCGATGGAATGAACGATATATATTTTGCTCATTTCAACTGATCTTTTTTTTCTTATACCTTTAGAAAAATATATATTTTGATTAATTTTTGAAATGTTTTTTTTTTAACTACCTTTCAAGAAAGACTTGTAGAATTTATACAACTCCAATTGTAGTTGTTTTTTAGAGCTTTATTTTTTAATTATAATTTTATAAAGCTTTTCTTTATTCCTGAAGTCTGACTATAACATAACTAAATACTTTATAATAATAACAAAAAAAAAAAAAAAACAATACCAACATGTTCAATTAAATACAAAAAATAACAAATTATTATAAATAAAAAATATCGGCAATCCCACCGAAGACCGCCCAGAAAAGGGTATTTTTTGAGCTTGGGTCTTCCGATTTCAATTAAATTTTGCAAAATCGAAACTCTATGGAAGCAACTTAAAAATTGTCGTTTTTATATTTAAAATTTTCAGATTTAGTTTTTTTGAAAAATGAGAAATATGCAAAAAAGTGTGTAAGTTTGACTGTTCGTATTATCTTTAATATACATCGGATGATCGCCATTTAAATTGCATTGGAATGGTACACTAGGGTGTCCCATTCAAAAAAAAATTTTGGGGATCATTCTTAATTTGAATACTCATAAGACTAAGAATTTTGAGAATTTTTTCAGATTTTTCGGAGGTGGTTTAGAGGTCGCGCAAATCGATTTTTTACCAAAAATCGAGCTTTTTGGGCTTTTTTTGAATTTTGCTTGAAAATTGGTAAAAAATCGGTATTTCTTCAGCTTCTGAGTCAATATTCTTAAAGAAAATTTTCCGATCTTTAATTTTATGTGCATAAATAATAAGTTTCAACAATGATTTTGCACATTTTGACAATTTAATAACGGTTTTTTCGTAAATTTTCAACAAATATGGAAAATAATGCTTTATAACTTTTAAAATTCGTATAAAGACTAAAAAAAGTAATGATGCAGTTTAATAGATTATTAAGTTTTAAATTAATTAGCTGAAAAAAAAATGAATTTTCTCTCACCGTTCTCGAGTTATACCCTTTTAAAGCTTTGTACACATTGTATGAAATGTATAATACTATAAGGTGTGAACTAGGTTTGCATTGGTTTAAGCTTTAAATAATTGGATTTAGAAAATGTTTTTACAAATAAAATAATAGTTACTTACCACTCATACATTACAATTATATTAAAAACAAAGAAAAATAGATTTGTTATAAATCATTTATTAGTGTTCTTGCGATGCTGCTCTACCCGCTGCAGTAAACTCTGAAAGTCTGTTTCAGAAGTTGTGATATTGATATAACTATTAGCCAAGGCCACACCACGTTCTGCGACATCATTTACAACTTGCAATTGTTGAACTTTGTGTTTTGCTTCCTGAAATGATTTGTTGTTTTCCCATTTTTCTGGATCCGTTTGTAAAAAATCAGTAAATGTTGCAGGCTTCAAAAAAAGTTAGGCTGGCTTTGGAATACAACACTGAATTTGTTTATTTTCAATCATGTCTTCTGTTAAATTTCCTTTCACTAATTCGTTGTTATTACTTTGTTCATGTAGGTTTCTAAGCATTAAACGCAAAGTTTTGGTATCTATACGTTCATCAAAAAACGATAAGGCAGCCAACTTCTCGGAAAGGTACCACTGATGACCCAGAAAGGCTTTCAGAGTCTCGCATGCAACTTTTTCATTAAAGCGTTTGTAATCATACAATTGTTTCAAAAGTCTAAGGTCATTGAGAGGAGCGTATCGGGGACACTGGCATAGGTACCAATTTTTAATATATACTCTTAAAATAAATGAGGTAAACTCCAGCAAGGCATCAATTTTTGAATTTTGAATGAAAGGTTGTAGCTGGTTTAAAAAAATACATATTTTTAGAGAGTATATAATTTTCATCATCCAGCGAGCTCGGCTAATGGCTCCAGGAAATTTTATTGTTGGATGGGGCTCAGGTCTATCACCCAAAAAAATAAGGCTCAGTTGCAGCATTTCTTTATAATCTTCCCTTGGTTGCATATTCTCCAGCTGCTAATTACCGGAAGAGAGCTCTACATAAAAGCTTTTATCTCAAGCCATAAAATTTATCTCAATCTCAAGCAAGCGTCTTCCACTTATTAGTTTACAAAAATTTTAATTGTATTGTGACTTGTTATCTCTAAACCTATAGACTATCTGCCAAAAATAGGGTTGTAGTTCCCCCAAATCCAATAAATCATGAAATTTAGTTCGAGCCATATCAGTGCCACCTAGTGATAACGGCTTTTTGGCTACTTTTTTTTGCTGTCCACAACTTGACAACACTTAAAACTAAGCTTTGACATACAATAAATAAATTTTCAAATCTCATAATCTAAAGTTTACAACAAATCGGATGCCCAAATCTTATAGTACTAAAAATTTCATACAATAAGTGCAAAGCTTTAAAAGGGTATAACGCGAGAACGGTAAAAGAAAATTATATTGTTTTTTCTGCTAATTTATTTAAAACTTCATAATCTTTTAAACTGCATCATTAGTTTTTTTAGTCTTCATACAAATTTTAAAAGTTATAAAGCATTCTTTTTCATATTTGTTGAAAATTTACAAAAACTGTTATATAATGTATTAAAATGTGCAAAATCCCTGACGAAACTTATTACTTATGCACATAAAATTAAAGATCGGAAAATTTTCTTTAAGAATATTTACTCAGAAGCCGAAAAATTACCGATTTTTTAGCAATTTTCAAGAATAATTCAATAAAAGCCCAAAAAGCTCGATTTTTGGTACAAAATCGGTTTGCGCGACCTCTAAACCACTTCCGAAAAATCTGATAAAATTCTCAAAAATACTTTACCTTATGAGTATCCAAATTAGGAAAGATCTTCCGAGAAAATCCAAATTTTTATTTTTTTTGGGACAACCTATGGTACACTTGCAAAATATGTTATTTTTACTAAATAATATCACTTGTGTTTTTTAGGTCTAGTGGTTTATATATTATTTATATCTTATTGAAAAAAAGCTTCCCAGGTGAAAAAGTTCATACATTGTCATATATGGCCACATATATGAGTTCATATATGAATCCATATATGTTCGGATCCGAAATTTGAGGGTATATGGACATCAGACTTGGGCGACGTCAATTACATTTCAAAATCGTTCTATTGTGAAATTTTTCTATATCATTAATAATTTCAGACCTACGCTTACAGTTGTGGACTTAAACGCTTCCTTGGGAAATTTTAAATTTTGTCAATACCAGACATGGGACATAATTCCAATATCTGTGTATTTAATTACAGGCCAATTACTTTTTTATGTTCAATTACATGTAATTGAGTAATTGCCCTGTAATTAAATACCCAGATGTTGTTACTAATCCCCATGTTTGGTACTAAAGATTTTACAAATTTTCCAAGGAAGCGATTAAGCTCACAAGTGTGAGTGTAGGTCTGATATTATTAATGATATAGCAAATTTTCATAACTGAACGATTTTGAAGTGTAATTGACGTCGCCCAAGTCTGATGGACATATATGCTCATATATGGACATATATGAATGTTCATATATGGTCATATATGAATGTTCATATATTGTCATATATTATTACTTTTCCTATATTCTCGTATATAAAAAAGCTTTTTTTTGTGTTTTTTTTTCCAAATTTTTTCAAATTTGAAGTTTTGTTTTACGTTTTTATACCAAAGTTGTGAATGGATCTGCATCATTTAGGCATCATCGGAAAGGTGTTTTAAATATCTTTCCAAAGAGTAATATGTCCCCATTCATTAACGCATTACGAGTCAGTTTAACATTTGGTATTTTTTCTAAATTTTCCTGTCTTTTTTAATTTATTTTAGAAATTATCTGTATTATAGGTATGTTTTGAGGCCAGTAATTTATAAACAAGATATTAAGCTTTCATTTAAGGTATAATACGACCCTGTGAATCTATAAACATGGTTAAACTTAAACTTCTAGGTTTTGCGAATTTTTAATAAAAAAAGATGAAAAAATACAAAATTTTAAGATAGCTTGAACTGGGTTAATGAATGGGGACATATTATACCTTTCCGATGGTGCATAAAGCGTTCCGACCTATTCACAACTTTTGGATAAAATCGCAAAACAAAATTCCAACTTTGAACAACAAATTTTACCAATGGTATATTTAGCGTGATAATATCAGTTGATGGACCAATTTTCATCAATTTTCAACTCAAATTTTAATTCAAAACTCATTCTCTGCAATCGTTTTTATAAATCAATAAAACATTAATTTATATATTTTTGTCAAGAATTCGTAGACCGGCAGAATAAGGGTTAAAAATAAAAAATTTTATCCTCATATATGGTCATATCTGATCAAAAGTTAAAACATATTAACCATATATGGAATAATATATGAATTCATATATGTAGATATATGGCATATATGAACCAATATATGAACCAATATATGCAATATATTATCATATGTGGTGTCATTCATATACATATATGAACTTTTCATTTCAATGTATTTACCCATATACATTACAAATATGTTCATATATGCCCATATATGGAACCATATATGCTCATAAATGAAACCATATATGACAATATATGATCATATATGAACATTTTCACCTGGGCTGTATCATTTTTTCATATTGTTATTTGTTTTTTGTTTGTTACAATTAAAAAGATTAAATTTAAAAATGTTGTATTAAGGCTCAGTTTAAATGTCTCTATTTTAAAAACTATACATTTATATATTAAGTTTTTTCTGTACTTGAAAGATAAAATAATCTACAAAAATATTATAATATAAAAATGTATTTATTAAATTTATTATTATAGGTTTTAAAACAGATGCGTTTAAGGGGCCCCTTAACACTACATTTTTATTTTTAATCTTAACAAATTTGAAAAAAAAATAACAAATTGTTATTTTTTTCTATGTAAAAATTATATACCCGAGTAAAAAATTGTATATAGCAATATATTCTTTAATATAAAAATATATGATCATATAAAATAGCATATGTATCAATATGTATTTATATATAATAAAATTTTCAAAATGTTTTACCAAAAAATGCATGTTGATAAATTTGATTAAATTTTCGTAAAATTAGATATAACCAAATACATAATTATATATAATACAAACATCAAAAACGTCTTCTGTCATTTTAGATATACTTATATATAGTCCAAAACTGAAAATGTCAGTTTTTATGTAATTATAGGTATATAATTAAAAAATCACAAAATATTTTACGAAAATGCTTTACAATTTTGCGAAATCGATTTCCATTACTACATATTTTAATATTGACAAAAAAAAAAAATTCTTTAAAAAGAAAATTTGATGTCCTAAAAAAATATAAATAAAATTTAAGTTATTTCATATTGCAATCATACATTTTTTGTTTTGAACACTCCAGTCAGAAACTTCCAGTGGTACAAAAAATCAAGCCCTGGCATACCACTGGCTAATGGAGTAATTGTAAATAAACTACTGGCAGAACACTTGTTTAAGACGCTTTACCAGTGTTTCCAAAAAGTGGTCTATAGAAAAAATCATTGGCACAGAATTGGCTGAGACACTTAGTGTTATCCAGTCAGAAATTACCAACGGCTCAAAAGTCTAACCCAACGTTGGCAAATTGTATCCATCAAACCGTATGCAAGTGCTGACTTATTTAAACAGCCAACTGTTACCCAGCAGTTATCTATTACTTACGTTTAAAGCTATCAAGTATTATATGTTTCGATAAGCTAAGCGGTTAGAGCTGTTGGCTGCCAATCTGGCAATCCCGACGGAACAAAAAAAATTATACATGAACTTTTTTTTAATTTTAGACTACGTATTTTATAGTTTTACCAATGTTTTGCCAACTTTTGAAATTTTGTTTCACCAGTGCTTGTCCGGCACTTTTTGAACAGATGGACCTTTTGTCTAATGATCTTATCATTTTGGGATTGGGAAAGCACTTCTTGGCAGCACTAGTACTACTTGATATAGTGTCTTGCCGTTTTATGGAGGTCAAATATATGTATGTAACTTAATATCTTTTAATTTAAATATATTTGGATTATTATGAATATAATTATATCTAATTATATCTAATTGTGTCAAATATAATATAATTAGATGTAATAATATCGGGACAAAACTGGGATAGAAATGGATAGTGTTTTATTAAATTGTATCTATTTAAATATAAATAGATCCAAAGTGATATAATTCAATAGAAACATTTTTCGGATTATATCCTCTTATATTTGCAAAAAATATCTCATCATATATAATTTTATATAAACTCTTTTCCAAAAATTATTAAAAACAGTAAAACCCCTGGACCAAAAAAAAAACTGAAAGAGTAACTTTATGGAAAAATTACATATTTTGCAAATATGCAATCTTCTTTTTTAAATCGAGAGTGATCAAATTTAATAAATATGCAGTATGAAAGTAGAGGGTTATACCATTCCAATGCTTTTTAAGTGATAATGATCCGATATATATTAAAGAAACTACGAATAGTAAAACTTACACACTTTTTGCATATCGCACCGGTTCCTCTAAAGAGAGTCAACTATAATTTTTTTTTTAATAGTGCGCCCGGTAGGCTTTTTGGTAACGTGCTGGCTTATCAGTGCGGGGGTCTCTGGTGAGAATCGAACCCACGATTGATTTTTAGAAAATACAATCATTGATTTTTAGAAAATACACTCATTCTTCTCTATTACGCCTTTCACAAAAAAACTAAATTTTAAAATTTTCACTTTTTTACAAGAAAACGATATACAGTTTTTTGCAAGAAACGACATAATTTTCTCTACTTTTTCGCGAAAAATATACAGTTGTATCCCTCTTTGAAATAGAAATAGTTTGAGTTGTCCCCAAATTTAAGCCCAATGCCCAACAGGTTTGTTTCAACTAAAGGGAAATATTTTAAGTTGTGACTGTGTTTGTGTCATAACGGTTTACTTTATTTTGTGTTGTCTCTCTTTAGTTGTTATGGGTAAGTTTATTGTACTGTTATATTTCGTTTTGTTTCCATATTTATGAAATTATTGTGCTATTTTAATGAACAAATTTCTGATAAAGAGTAACAAAAAACATGTTATTTTTCGATAATCACTGAAAATACTGCAAAAACAACTACCGTTGTATACTTCTTACTCGCATTTCCTTACAATGACATAATTGTTTTTAAATTTTATTGTAAATATTAAGAAAAAACCCGTTTTTACCTCTACTGAAAATTTGTAAATTTTGAGTTGACCCCCTTTAGTGGAACCGCTGAGATATGTTTCATTTAAAAAATAAAAATAAAATCGAGAATAAAACCATGGTTTTTCAAATTTCTAACAACTACCGTTGTATACTTTTTAGTAGTTAAAAAAACCATTTTTACCTCTACTGAAAATTTGTAAATTTTGAGTTGACCCACTTTAGTGGAACAGCTGAGATATGTTTCATTTAAAAAATAAAAATAAAATCGAGAATAAAACCATGGTTTTTAAAATTTCTAACAACTACCGTTGTTTAAAAAAAACCGTTTTTACCTCTACTGAAAATTTGTAAATTTTGAGTTGACCCCCTTTAGTGGAACCGCTGAGATATGTTTCATTTAAAAAATAAAAATAAAATCGAGAATAAAACCATATTTTTTCAAATTTCTAACAACTACCGTTGTATACTTCTTAGTAGTTAAAAAAAAAAAACCATTTTTACCTCTACTGAAAATTTGTAAATTTTGAGTTGATCCACTTTAGTGGAACAGCTGAGATATGTTTCATTTAAAAAATAAAAATAAAATCGAGAATAAAACCATGGTTTTTAAAATTTCTAACAACTACCGTTGTATACTTCTTAGTAGTTTAAAAAAAAAACCGTTTTTACCTCTACTGAGTTGACCCCCTTTAGTGGAACCGCTGAGATATGTTTCATTTAACAAATAAAAATAAAATCGAGAATAAAACCATGGTTTTTCAAATTTCTAAAAAATAAAAACGCCAATTTTTAAGTGGCTCTGCAGAGTTTTCGAGCACAAAATAAAATTTAAATAGGAAGACCCAAGGTCTGATTTTGGCCGATCTATCGTGGAATGGCCGATATATATTAAAGAAATCGTCAACAAAATATTCCTTGAAATTCATCATAATAATAAAACTTTAAATATAAAATATGCTTAAACTAAACTTAAACACCTCTTATAAACCAGTTTTATTAAAAAGCTACTTAATTTATTGCTATAATTTATTTTATAGATATTAAATCCTTATTTTATGTTAAGAAATTAATATTATTAAAAAAAAAAAAAAACATAAAACTGTAATTAATTTAAAATGTGATGTAAGCTTGCGCAATAATTTATTATGTACTACTATTATAAAACTGAATATTTATAAATAATTCTCAAAAACATATTTAAAATTTAATTATATTTATATTTCAAAAATTATATACCTATGTATATTTAGTTATAATAAATTAAAAATTGCCTCAATATTTATTCGTAATATTTTGTATTTGTTACCTGATCATTTAATTATTTATTGAATTGAAACGAAAAAAAAGAAAAAAACATAAATATTTATATGGATTTACATACATATATCCTTCATAATTTATATATTTAATTTGTAATCTTATTTATTTTTATATTCAAATTACATATACAGTGGGGAGCACTGGTGAGTACTACAGTGGGGAGCACTTGTAAGTACTTTTTACACCTAAAGATTCAGGCCGAAAAATGTTTGACACTAGAACTAAATTATACTTTTCTAAAGGTACAAGGTACGCTGAATCCAAATCTGGTCTTAATAAGTTATCTTAAAAATGGAAAAACTGAAAACAAAAATGGTAAGAGTAGTTTGTTCAGGTGACGTTACAAGTATTATGAAAAATGTATTTCCAGGAAGGTCAAAAATCGGAGCATTTTGATCAAAAAATACACTTATCTCGTTAATATAGCTCGAACGCCTGATGTCGGAGAGTGAATGTAAGGCCTTGTACCTTTAGAAAAGTATAATTTAGTTCTAGTGTCAAACATTTTTCGGCCTGAATCTTTAGGTGTAAAAAGTGCTTACATGTACTCACAAATGCTCCCCACTGTATATTTTACATTATGTTCAAACAAAATTAATGCAACTTATTTAAATGCAGCCCGGAAAGAACCAAAGCATACAAAATGAAAATTAATTTTTCTCCTTTTTTGTTATCATTAGAAATTTACTAATATTTTACAACTATACTGCGATGATGTAAGATCCAATGGCTACATAAATAAGTTTTAAACGATAAACGTTAAAATTATTATTCGTGGATTTTTCAAAAAACTTTCTTTGTAAAACGAAAAAACGAAAGCATACAAAAACAAAAAGATCTAAAATACAGTCTGTTTGAAACATACTCACTAAAGCAAACTGAATTGCATACATCGTTAGTACAAAGTTTAATTGCATCGTTAGTAAAGGGTGTTTTTTATACAGGTATAGAACTTTAAATTGGCATCACTTTTTTAACTGGCAGTCATTTTGTCAGCTGTCAGCTGTCAAGTGACAAAATGACTGTCACTTCAAAATTTGGGTAGAATATTCTAGCCCTTCTACATTGGTTCTCTGATGATTTTCGGTGACGCGAAATGAAACATGTAAGGACCTGTCAGTAGATAAAGTCTGCTATAAGTTAGCGGGCAAAAACTTTTTTGAATAATAAATAAATATTGCACGGTTTTTTGTTTAACAAAAAACAAATGATCTTGAACTCGAATAATCCTGTTCACATCATAAGGTCTAAAATATAGTTAAAAAAATTGCTAAACAATTTTATACACAAAACCACCCTTTTTTTTAACTAATATAATTTAATATGTTTTACAGTTAAATCATAAAATTAAAGACATATTGTTTCTATTTCCTTTTATTTTGAACAATGGAAACCCTTAAATTCTTTGATAAATTTAAAATTCAATACCAAAAGTGAACAATATAATTAGTCAAATTTATTACACTATCTGCTCAAAAATAATATAAAATAGCAAAAACCAAAAATGGCTAAACATTTTTAAAAATTATTGGAAAAATGGCTAAGGGCGAAACGCCATTTTTTCCGGCTAAACGTGTTTCAAAATGGCTGAATTGGCAAGACTGATTATATGCAAGATTATATAAAACTTTTCATTATTTTAAGAAAATTTGCGTTTATTTCGTGAAGAAAAGTTTCATTGATTTACTGAAAAATTTATTTTTTTCGCCCAACAAAATGTTCTTCGATTTATTGCGACTATGAATGTCAAATTTAAGTCAAAAGACGTAACCCTCAAACCGGTCTAAGCTTCTCTGCAATTAAATTTATACCACTTGTTCGGAACGAAAATGAACAATATGTTCTTCTAAAAAAATTTTTTTCGTTGCATACTTTGTGCGATATGGTGCAAAATAGGTTAAGAGCGAATCGCAAAAAGTAATACATAAAAATAAATAACTTTAGGCATAAATTTTTCCTCTTAACAAGATATAACTACAGTTTGTTTTTCGAAAAAACTCAAAATTGAGCGAAAACGCACCTTAACTTCAATATATATTGATTAAACTTTAAGGCTTTGCTAATAATACTTAATATAATCTTTCTGCCAAATTTCATAAAAATTCATTCAATTTAATACGATGTCCTTTGCAGGTATCCTTTTGGCATCCTGTATGTCCTTGTACCAAAATAAGAGCTTTTTTAAAAGTTTAAGCTTCAATCTTACTTTGTGTTTAGAATCAACAGTTTCCAGTCAACATAAATATGTTTTCAAGATTTTCGAAAATTGTGTTCATTTCAAAATATTTATTTTCTGAATTTTTTTTTTAACTTTAACGCCAGAAGGAATGAGGAGACGTAAGAACGAGCCGAAAAAGTGTGTAGTAATTTTGTAACAAAATATGAATGTTGTATAATGGATGACGGAACCCACGCCCTTAGTGAATTTTCCCATTTTCTCATTTTATAAACCGTTAATATATTAATATTGCTTGACTAGATCAAAAGTTATACCGATCTATTCGTGTACTGTTGGACTGATCTCACTCCTTTTTTTTGGGTCGTTATTGGAAGTCTTCATAGTAACAATATAGTAACAAGTGACAATTTATATTCTAAAACAATTTTTACCTAAGTTTAAACATTTTCGTGTTCTAAAGTTAGTGTTCAGCAGAACCATCGACAAATTCTTTAATTTGTAAAAGTTTTTCAAACAGATAACGTGAGGTTTTTGAGATTTTTGCGATATAAAATAAATTTACTGGGCACAGAAAAAGTTATTGTGAAAATAAAATTCAGTTAAATAGGATTTTTTTTAATGTTACCAATTTTGACGTTTTTTTTAATTTTAGCGTTTTTTTTTTTAACTTTGACAATTGTTTTTCAATTTCCCCCATTTTCGGCGTTGTTTTTTTTTAATTTTGGAAGTTTTTTAAATTTTAAATTTTTTTGATATTCTGGCGTTTTTTTTTTCAATTTTAGCGTTTTTTTTTTACTTTTTGCGATTATTTTTTCCATTTTGGTGAATTTTTTAAATGTTGTAATTTTTAAATTTCGTCTATTTTTTTCGAATTTATTTTTTTATGTGAGCATGATTATTCAAGTTCAAGATCATTTGTTTTTTGTTAAACAAAAAACAATGCAATGTTTAACAAAAAACAAATGATCTAGAACTTGAATAATCTTGCTCACATCATAATTTATTATAAAAGATCGAAAAATAAACTTTTGGTTTTAATTTTTTAAAATTTAAAAGTAAAACATATTTTTTTTTGTATTTAGCGATTTTTCCTAAATTTTTGGCGATATTTTTTTTTTTTTTTGCAATTTTTAATTAAAGTTTTAATAGTATCTATTAAAGATTTGTTTGAAATTAAAAACAATATGCAATTAAATAGCTACAAATTATTTTTATTGATACTACAATAGGACCGAATTCAGGAAAACTTTTAATTGAATCAACAAATATTTTAATTGAAACTCTACTTCAGTTTTTTCTGTGTGTAATAAAGATTAAAAAACCTTTAAAACTTCAAAATCTAATGCTTTTATAGATGAATATAACATTGTCATAAGAATATAACATTGTCATATGAAAAGTTTATTAATTTAATGAAAAGTTTCAATGGACGCATTCCAGTGACAATTCATTGACTTAATGCAAATATTCATTGATATCATGCGGATATTTCTCTCAGTGTAGAAAGACAAAACATTTTTGCTGGGGTAGTTCATGCGATTGTGTTTGCCACTTCTAACAACCAAACGTTTTACAGTCCATTCAATACCGATTTTTGAATCTTCCTTGTATTTAAATTTTTATTTATGTAATAATTATCATTTGTATGCCAGAAAATTTAAATTTTTTTAGTTCTGACTTGAAATAAAATTTAGAATTCCTAGAATTACACAAATTTCCATAAACCTCAATTGATATTACAATATTACAATATTAAATATAATTTAATTTAATTTAACACAAAACAATAGCTTGTGACTTAAAAGGTATAAAAAACAATTATAAAAAATATTAATACAAATTATATGAAATGATTATAAATTTTCTGAAAATAAATATGTCTGGAAAAAAGTTTAAAGTTCAAATTATTTTGTCGTCTTTTTTTTTTTGTTGCAAGAATAGAATTGAAGGGCTTATTGTAAAAACATGATAAGCCACATTTGTTGTTTATGAATTTTCGCTATTTTCTAGACATCCCTTGATTAATACTTAATAGAAGTCTTGCCTAATCAATTTTACAGATGACTTGGTATAAAAGTACTGCAAAAATCATATTTTTTGCATTCTTTCAACGTTTAAAAGGCGAAAACAAACTAAAAATAAAATATGGCTTATCAAGTTTTTACAATAAGCCCTTCAATTAAAAAAATAATCAAAGTAAGTAAAGAAAATCACTTTTCACATCATATTTTACTCACTTTTAATTATTTTTGAAAACAATTTATTTTTAGTAAATTAGATACATTTATCATTTCATATTTTGTATATTCAAGTTCATTTATTTTCATCATTATTATTTTTTAATCATATTCATTTTATTATTTAACTAGACTATCAAATTGGTTAACCGTTGATTGATCATTCAAAAATGTTGGTTATCAAGTTAAGGAATGAAGTCTTTAGAAGTTCTGCACCATCTTATATTTTATTTACTTTAACTACTTTTTTAATGCTTATGAGGTAAGTACAAAAATCTTTTTCAAAAACCGAGCATAACAAATCAGTAATTAATTTTAGTGCTTTTAAGTTCTATTGAGTTTTTTTGTACACCCTGAAAACGATTTTACAAATTTAAAAAAATGTATTTATAGAAAACATAAATATTCTTGGAAAAACTTTTATATTAAAAAACGGTTCACAGAATTTTTTTATTTTTATTGATTAAAAAGTTTTTGAAATCCTTATCCGTTTTCAGTTTTGTTTAATTTCGGCTTTAATTTTTGTAAACTTCTGAATAGGAAAAGACTTACAACTTTAAACCGTTTTTAGCAAGAAAACACTCTAAATATAATTTAAATTGCCAAATAAATCAAACTATTTCTGAAACATTTATAACAAAGCATTTATTTTTGCGAGAGCAAATATTCAATTCTAAATTTTAATGTTACCAAACTATCTTAAAAGCCATAGAAAAACGATTGCTTTTCCATGATTTTCTTCTACAACGAAATCTTCAAATTTTAAAAAACTTTTATCTATAAAAATGCTTTAGGCAAGTCCGCAGACTTCTTCTAATGGAAAACTAGATTTAAAGGACATTATCTTACTTAAAAATATTAGTTTTTTTGATAATCTTATCCCACAGAAATTTATACAAATTTTAAAGAATATTTGTATGTACATAGAAATTAATACAGGGTCCGCCAAATAACTTCTGTTTTTTTGAAAATGCTATAAAAAAAACTACTGAATATTTTCTCAAATTCTTTTTTATTTGAAAGAACGATCCTTCCGGTTAATAATGGCAAATAATTTCATTCAAATGGCTGCCTCGGCTGGCCATGCAGTAACCTACACGATCGCTCCAATTTTTAAGCACATTATCGATTGTGTGCAGCTGTATTTCAATGTGCAGCTGTACTTCAATTTTTGTGAAGAAAAATTCGTTCAACATGGCCCGATAACGATCGCCATTGACTGTAACGGCCACTATTTGCTCATTTTCGAAGAAAAATGGCCCAATTATGCCTCTGGACCAAAATCCGCACCAAAGAGTGACTCGTTTTGGGTGTATCGGCACACATTCTGCAACATTACCATGATTTTAAAAGTAATGTCGCAGTATTTCCCAGCGTCGTTCAAGCGTATACACAACCATATTTGTTCAGCGGAAGGATAAAACTAATTATCTGTCAAATCAGACATGAGCTAAGTGTTAACATTCACGAAATAAGCACTAGTTGAAAAAAAAAACGTTAGATGGCGGACCCTTTAGTTTCAGCTTTAGCTATATATCGAATAATTTGATAACATTTTCTTCTGTTTACATTTATATTGCATTGTGTGTGTTAAAAATAAACAAATTTTAAATATTATGTAAAATAAGTTTAATATAATTTTTATTAAAAATAAAAATTATGTTTTTTTCGACCTTTAATTGTGCAATGAAAATGAACTAGTTTATATTAATGTTTGATGTTTTGCATGGTATTGTCACTTCTTTCAAAATGTCTTTTGATGATGGGAACCTAGAAAATTCCCGAAATAGATCTATCAACACATTCCTGAAAGTGATCAATTAATAAATTTGAAAACAAAAACCCTATAGATTATTTGTTAGGACAATATCCTAATAAAGAAATATAGAGTATAGCCTCGAACTTGAATAATTTTCATTTTCATTATGTAAAATATATTACTTTTACTTTATAATTTTTAACAGGTCTCCATAAATCAATCAATTTCGCACCAATTTATTGATTTAAAATGTTTCTAAAAAGTTATGATATCCCGAAGTTAAATTTTCCAAACGAACTCTGATAATCAAGGCAACCCGAAATATGCTGTATCATGTTTTTCCTGTGCGTCGTATTGAAAAATAGATGAGATATTTATTTTTATATAATTTCAAGCAATAGATACCTAACGGTGCTTAGATACCTACCGAATACACGAACAAAATCGGGTAGGTATCTAAGCACCGGTAGGTATCTATTGCTTGAAATTACGGGCATTAATAGCATATTTTTGCAAATTTTGATAAAAAAAAAGTTTTTTTAGAGCAAATGAATGTTATACTTTTTAGAACCAAGTCATGTTTTTAGGGCATATTTTTCTTTTTTCATTTTGCGTTATAGCACAGTTTTTTTTTTTTTCAAAAAAATGGTTTGATTACGGAAATTAATTTTTACATATTTGTGTTTCCTGTTTTAGGACTGTACCGTTTTAGGCATATTAAATCGTTTATCTCCCCTTTTTGATAACAATTGAAATAAATTTTACGAAAGTAAAAAAACTTCAAATTTGAACCCCTCCCTCCCGAATAAGGTCCACCAAAAGATTTTACCATCGGCAGATTCAGCGTGGAAAAGTTTCATTAATTATGGAAACATGTGGCTAAACTTTATTTAAACCAAAGTTTTTGATCTCAGTATTCAAAAACTGGTTAAACCAGATTAATTAATTAGATTTATTTATTTTGTTATATTTTGTATTTAAAAATAAAATATTTTCCCACTTTTCCATTTTTAGTTGTGTTTCAGAATAATTGGAAAACTAAACAGAACTATTTAAATTTTAAGATACAATTAAAAATGGTGTAGAATATTCTTATATTGAAGTATATTTTAAGTTTTTAAAAAAATTCCTGTATTCAGTAACATGTATATAGAATTATAATACCCAGGTGAAAAAGTTCATATATGATCATACATTGTCATATATGGTTTCATGTATGCACATATATGGTTCCATTTATGGGCATATATGTAATGTATGGGATCATATATGGGTAAATACATGCAAAGGAGAAGTTCATATATGGATATGTATGACACCATATGTGATAATATATTGCATATATTGGTTCATATATTGCTTCATATATACCAGATATCTCCATATATGAATTCATATACTATTTCATATAGGGGCAATATGTTTTAATGTTTTAGCAGATATGACTACTTAAGGACGAATTTTTTTATTTTTAACCAATTCTCGCCGCTATACTAATTTATAACAAAATATTTTAAAGAAAATAAATTTAAAAGTTTCCATAATTTATATAGACGATAGTACAGAATAAGTTAATAAGATAAACGTTTTTTATGATTTTTATTTTAATTATAATATTGAATCTAATTTATGTTTCAGTATATCGTAAACTTTTAATACTGCTTCACCTACACTTATTTTACTATTTATTTGCATACAATTCATGAAAAATGTTTTGATTCATATGAGATATCTCACTTGAATCTAAAGAAATAGCATTTGATGTGCTTAATTCTGAATCGGTAGTACCTAACATAACTAACCATCCCACTTTTGGCGCTTTTCAATATAATTTTTTCTCAATAGAATAAAAAAAAAAAAAAATAAAACGTTCAACATATTATAAATTTTTGAGCTTATATGAATACGTATGAATTTATCAGTAACATGACAATATTTTTTATAAAAACTTAAAAAATGGCCTTTTTATACGAGAATGTAGGAAAAGCAATAATATATGACCACATATAAACATTCATATATGACCATATATGTCCATATACCCTCAAATTTCGGGTCCGAGCATATATGAATTCATATATGAACTCATATATGTGGCCATATATAACAATATATGCACATTTTCACCTGGGTAGCTTTATTTTTTAATAAACAGAATATTTTTGGAAAAAAAACTAAAAAAGCTTTTTTATATACGAGAATATAGGAAAAGTAATAATATATGACAATATATGAACATTCATATACGTCCATATATGAGCATATATGTCCATATACCCTCAAATTTCGGATCCGAACATATATAAACTCATATATGTGGCCATATATGACAATATATGAACTTTTTCATCTGGGTAATTAAAATTATAACTTTTTTCCAAAAATATGTTTTCTAAGGGTACATTTTTTTAAAATATATCTTATCATTTGGCCCCTGGCTACGGCCCTGTTCTCATTTAAAAACAACTATTTACATTGACTAGTTATACAAATGACTGACATGTAGTTGGTTTAAAACTTTAGACCTATGCCAGCCCCAGAATATTTTATAAAAATTAGCTTTGTCTTACATATTATTTTTGTCAAATTTTATAGCAAATATTACTTACCTTTTATTTAAAAGAAGAGAAAAAAAAAATGTAAAAGCCTTTTGTTAAACATTGAACACTTTTTAAAGTTTATTGTTATATTTTATTAAGATAAAATGTTGTAAATTATACAGACATTATTGGCTAACTAAAGTTATATAAAATATATTATTAAAGTATTTACTCCAATTGAACATATATTAGATTTGAAGAAGAAATTAGCATTCAGAAAATAATCTATGACAAATAAATAGTACAGTGAAGGAAATTCCTTTGGGATCAGCTAAATTTTTGAATTTTATCAATAAAAGAGAAAAGTCAGAAAAAATCTAAAAATGGCAAAATAATGCCTATTTGATTAGTTGTCAATAATACAACTTTATTTTTGTATCGATTAATAATTTTTGATATAAGTTAAACAAAAAATCAAATATATATTCCAAATCAAAATATTTACAACAAAATGGCATCGATTTGTTGTTGCATATTTTTG
Organism: Delia radicum; assembly: GCA_021234595.1. Classification (NCBI taxonomy): domain Eukaryota; kingdom Metazoa; phylum Arthropoda; class Insecta; order Diptera; family Anthomyiidae; genus Delia; species Delia radicum. The sequence goes on from CM037852.1 coordinate 132,021,097, forward strand.
CATATTTCGTTATAAATGCATATTTTGCTATACATGCATATTTATGTGGCATATTTTGAAATCTCTCGTTGCATATTTTCAATTTAATTGCATATTGTCGCATGTTTTGTAAAAATTAAATTTAAGTTTTAATTAAAAATAAGCAAAAGAAAATATTTGTAGCCCTGAACATAGCATCTAGTTGCCATTTGTTAGACATTTATATCAGATGTCATTTTTAAAGCAAAAATCTAGAGAAATAAATCGATTTTTCAAAATCCAAAAGTTGTACGTGCCTATTTTTTTGAATATTAGTGCATATTTTTGGAGTTTTAGTGCATATTATTCGGTTTCTTGTGCATATTTCGATTTACATGCATATTTTAAGCTCATATTTTGGATTCTTTACTGCATATTTTAAGCGCCTATTTTTCGTTTTTAGTTGCATGAAATTCTATCTTTATAAATTTAACTCTCAAAAAAACAGAGTAGTATTTGGAAGATGACAAAGCCAATTGTTATAATATTTTGTTGTTGTTTTTGTTTTTTCTTTGATATTTTAAATTTTGAATCTCGCTCCTAGACGAGGACAAGAAATTCTCATTGAGTTTGTGATTTAACATAACAAATATCTCTAGAAATTCTAATAACAAAGTCCCCTGAAGATTTCCTTGGCAGGAATGAAATCCGGATAGGGGACACGCCTACAGCAGATTGTTTTTCACAATTTGTTAAATAAGTTTTGGGACTTTAGCACATTTAATTACTATAAAAGGAAATCAAAAGCATTTAGACAAAAAAATATATTTCAATATATTGCTCTAAAAAAGATGGCGATTATAAAAAAATCTGGCCATTAAAAGGTAAATCACGTAGAAAAATTGATTAGAGGTCAATTAAATTGAATCTGTCTGGAGTCTGCCTAAACAAAAAGTTCAAAAATGCATTTGAATGGTACAAATTGGTATCCGCACACATTCAATGAAGCAAATTTCTCTCGGAAAATTCATTAAAAATTAGAAAATATAAGAAAGTTTTGATCTCAGATTAAAATTCTTAGTCAAGACAAAAATATTATAAAAAAAAAAAAAAAAAAATTTAAACTCGTTGTTCTGATATATAGTGTTTGATCTGAAAAAATGATCTTAGGATATGGCGAAATCTGGGTTGAATGTCTTTTGTCATATGTTTATAGAGAAATATCGGTGTTCACAAAAAGTTTCAGATGCAACGCTAAAACATTTTTGTGTAAATGATGCCAAAATGCAAGATTATATCGTTATTGATTATTTCAAAATTTGACAGGATATTTGCAGGATTTTCTCATTAAACCTGGCAAATGATGAATATATTATTTCTATTTTAGATTGCTTAGCGTAAAGACTGAAATTAATAAGGAACTTGAAAGGGAGAGTGAAAATTGATAGTAGCAACCATAGAAGTCAAAAGAACTAAAAATTACAAATATCCAGCCCTGTGCCAAAATAACAAAAAACCACCAAAAATCCTGTAGATCGGGATTAGCGAACAAATTCTAATGATGACAATAAAACGTTAACAGGATCTCCATTATAGTTAGTAACACATATATCAAAATTGAATGAAAATTCTTGAATTTTTTAAATTATATTGAAGTGTGCCTAATTGATTTGTAGCCGAATTTTTCGACTCCATACAAAATGATTTCGCTTAAATTAAAAATTATACATAAATTAAACCCAAATTAAATATTTTATACAATCGGATTGTTATTTATGATAAATTCAATTGTAAAATTGCCCAAGAGTTGTGTTTTAAATGAATTTTTTGCTAATTCGACTTACTCTCGAATTCGACTACGACAACGTAATAAGGCCGAATGTTTTTTTTAAATGTATATCAAAAATATTTATCGATTTAAAAAATAAGTTTAATAATATCGAATAACGATTATTTTGTCCTTTTTTGATTTTCGCTAGCTTTTTCGGTTTTTTTTTTATTTTGCTAAATCCAAAAATACTGGTGAGCTCGAAGGAATTTCGCTCACTGTATTTTAAATATAATTAAAACCTATTTTACTACATTTTTATATAATTTGTTTTGTATTAACATTCTTTAACATTCAATATTTAATATTTCCTTTATAAATTTTCGCAATAACATTTAAATTTTTTGAGCTATTTTTAAAACTCTGTATATTTTTTTGTTTATAAATTTTTTTTATATCTAACTCGTATTATTCTGAACGAGATCGATATTTTGTTCAATATTGTGTATATATGTATATATTTTTAATCCAGTCATTATTAGTGTCCGATCGAAGATTTCGGCACAAAAACGATATTTTATCTGTTTTTGGTATTTGGGAACAGTGTTGACAAGTTTTGATATAAAGCGTGATCAATTTCGAGGTTCCCTACTTTAAAAAAAAAAAAAACAAATAAAATTCAAATTTAATGGGGAATGTTTATTATCATTTGAAAGAACATTCTTTGGCATTTATTTTTTGAAGATTATGTCTATCTAATGTTGGCCGTTGCTACGTCGCAGATGGTCCATCCATTGAGTCCAATTTTCGATGACTCGTTCGAGCATTTCGACTGGTAACTGGCGAATGACACTCGTGATGTTTTCCTCCAAGGCCTGAATCGAAGCGGGTTTGTCCGCTAAACTTTAGACTTTACATATCCCCACAGGAAAAAGTCTAACGGTGTGATATCACACGATCTTGGTAGCCAATCGACCGGCCGGCCCAAAGCGTGAAATTATGTGCTCACCGAAGTGTTCTCTCAATAAATCCATTGATTGATGAGTTGTGTGGGAAGTGGCGCAGTCTTGCTGAAACCAAATGTCGCCGAGATCACGAGCTTCAATTTCAGTCATCAAATAGTCGGTTATCATGGCACGATAACGGTCCACCGGCCCATGACGGTTCCACCGGCCACAAACCACACAGCGTGCTGCAACTGGTCTGTTCGGTCGAATATTATCCAATAATGAATGCTGGGTCTCAAAATGGGTGATGGTGTTGCGAATAGTACGCTCAGTAGGCCGATTATGTTGACCATAAGTTGAGCGAAGTGCACGAAACACATTCCTCACAGAACGTGAATTTTCGTAATAAAGTTGAATGATTTGTAAACGTTGTTCAGGCGTAAGTCTTTCCATTATGAAATGCCAAACAATACTAAACAAAACTAACATGACAGCATGACACGACTCACACGTGATCTGTCAAAAAGAGGCTATTGAAAAAAGTATCTCTACTTGGATCACCCATTATTTATTTGACATATTTGTTGAGCCGTTTAAATTCGATTTGTAGTAACAAATATAAGAAAAAACCCTAAAATTAGCTATAAAGTTAAATAATCGGCCGCCGTAGTTATTTAGATTTGGCCGATTAATCGGAGGCCGATTATTGATTTCATTGCTCAACTACGAACTTTTCTTTAAATTTTATACTCAAAATCGCATCTAATAAGCTCAACAAACATTTTTTTCCATTTGACAAATTTGACAAATTATGCTTTAAAATATCGAATATCGACATAAATCATTTTCTGGCCGAAGTCTTCGGTCGGACACAAGTCATTTTTTATTTTTAAAAAAGTCAAGAAAAAGAAATATTTTTAGCAATTACACACATCAAAAAGTTTCGGAAGGAATAGAAACCTAAGTATTTTTTTTTTAATTTAAAAGTTTGTTATAAACAATTTTAATGAACACGTTACTTTACTTTTTGTAAATTGACACATAAATATTTTAATAGATAATTTGATATTATTTTTTTCAATATGTTTTATAAACATCCAACAATGCATATTTTTTTCTTTTTAATTTGGTTAAAATGAATTGATATGTTTGAGTGATGTTTCTTTGTTTAATTAATGAACACACAACAACGTTTAATTGATTAATGTATATCGTCACCTGAAATGCTAAAGGGCGTAACAACAACAAAAAGATTTTTTTTTTATTTTATTTATTAATAATTATATAATTACAAATAATATACTATTACCCTAACCGAGCACTAGCAATGATGGCTATCGGGTCGTTGTAGCGAAAACAGACCAATGCCTCTGGTGGGAATTGAACCCACGACCACCGCACTGATAAGCTAGCACGCTACCAACTAGCCTACCGGGGCGCATCAAAAATAATTTAAAATCAAGTTTTTGATTGATTATGAATCACTAGACTAAATTGCATGTCCTTACAAACTTGTACGTAAACAAATAACGATTTTACCAAAAAAATCCCTTAAGAAGATGAGATAATCTGACATTATTTAACGATAAATGAGAGTCGATAAAGGAGGTTGAAAAAATAAAATATTAATAAAATAGTGTTCACAAACAAAAAACCAAAGTTGAAACAAAAAAACAAAAAAAAACTAATTAAAGTTGTTTTTTTGTACCGATTTATTTCAGAATAATAAGAAAAACACTGTTTTCATTTCATTTCCCTTCACCTACTCTTTCTTGAAGGAATTTAACAAACGCGAGTGCCCATACAAATTTTGTGAGCACTAATTTGCAGGAAACTCGTGATCGAGATCTCTTTAACCTATAAACTCTTTGACGGAATTCGAAATGCCGTAACAACTAGTGCATGCATTTCCAAAATAAAAAGACGTAACAACACTCTTGTAAGGAAAAAGTATGTAACTCTTTTATTTTTAATAACTAAGTTGGCTTGGATTTATTTTTGTCAATTTTTGTTTGGAAAAATTCTAATATATATAAAATCACAATTTAGAGCTACATACATCCCATTTCTCATGTTCAATGTTGTTACGTTTTTTTTTTCAGAAAAAAAAAAAAATATGCCAAAAAGACGTAACAATCATAACTCGAAGAATATTAACTAAAAATAAAAAAAAATCCTTCATCAATAAGTCTATCAATTATTGTTCGGAAAAATACTAGTGTTTCCGAATATTCGAGCTAGGCGGTTAACCGGTTAAGGCAGTATTCAAAAAAACGCTCAAACGTATTTATTGGTTATTCGGGTCGGTTAATCGAGTTGTACCTTTGGTAATTTTTAACACAATGTGTTTTACAAAGATAACAGTGGTTTGCCAGTACTATTTTTTTTGGTACGGTTGGCAATTTCTACCTGTGATGTTTGAGAATTGTAGTGGTTGGGAACCAGTGATGCATTTTGAGTTTTTTTGTTTTGGGCCAAATTGACAATTTAAAAGGGCCAAAATACCATTAATAGGGCCGCAGGTATGATAAAGTTAGTACTATAGTACTTTTTTTGGTACTATTTGATCCGGAAAAGTACCATGGTACTCCTTTGACTCTTTTAGTACTATTTACATATAAATAAAAATTAAAGATTGAGTTTGAATTTTAACGTCTTTTTCACACAATTGCAATTAATACTATAATTAATATGCAATTTTATTTAATTTTAATTGTGAAAGATGTGGTAGAGAAGAATTAGTATATTTTCAAAAAATCATAACTACATTGTAAATTTTTCAATTTTCCTGAATCAGACTGCGCAGTTTCTGGTATTGAAAATTCGTCAGTGACCCTGTTTTTGAATAATGTAATATTTGTTATGTTTTTATTTGTTCGATTGCGTCTATATGCGCACCACACGTTAGACAGAGCGCTTTAGCGCACTGGTCTATCGTCAGGTCGATAGACCAGTTTTATTCATTACACGGTGTTTTTGTTCTTGAATACATAATCTCAGAAGTACAACTCCAACAACACAACAGTTATATTTTTAGAAACTTCAGAGCAACTTTAAGATTCAACATTTAATTCTATTACCCATTCATAAATTAACATTTATCAAATGTATTTATTTGGATACAATCGTTGTAAATGGAATTTATTAAAGATGATTTTATTTGAGTTCGAGTAAAAAAAAAGTGTTCGAAAAGTGAAAAATAAATATCTTAAAAAGGACAATTGAAAAAATGCCAATTTGCATTGTGATTCTAAAATCGAATGAGTAATGAAATAGATTTCCTTGCAAAAAAGGTGAATTTAAGAAATAGTCTGATAATTTTTATAAATTCTGTAACTAAAATCAACTAAATTTTGTTTTTATATACAAATAAATTTTAAAAACGTTAATTTATAATAAAAACCTGTATTTAGTACTATGAGGGTCGAAAAAGTACTATTTTGTATGCTGGTTGGTACTATTTGAAAATCCCATTTATCATCCCTGTAGGGCCATATTTTTTAAAAAATTCGATTATTAGATTTTTACTAAAATAAAAATAATATTAATTTGTTAATTAGAGTTCGTCATTTTAAAGTTTAACATATTTTATGAATTCTCATAAATTATTTCCGCTCTTGCGATAATATAACATTTTTAAAAAGCCTCCAAAAACACTTTTTTTCTGTGAATGAATTGCGGCACTTCTTTTAAAAATTTTCACATATATATAAATGTTATCGTCCTGCATTCAAAAATTTTAAAACCCTGACCTCCTGGTACGAAAATATATGATTTTGAATGCGATTTTTATAAAAACTTAAACAACTCTCCGTTTTTCATTCTCTAAGGAACTAGCAGATGCTTTCATCGAATAAAAAAATCAGGCAAATTTCATAAAAGTTTGAACTAAACGGTTTAAAGTAGTTAGTTCAATTTTGAGCTGAAAGGGCCAAAATAGATAAGAAAGTACCACAGGGCCATCAAGCAGTCAAAAGTGCCACAAATGGCCCTATTGTGTCACGTATTGCATCACTGTTGGGAACCGATTATAAAAAATGTTCTTGGGAGATGGAAAAATAATTTTGTTAATTTGTAAATTGACAGCTGTGTTACATCGATTTAAAACAAATTCAATCTTGTCCTAAAATACATAGAAATATTGATTTGCATTAATTTGAATTTTTAAAAGAATTTAAACAGAATAAAAATTATCTATCTAATTTCTAAAGCCGATACAAAAAAAATGTTATATAGAGGCTAGAGGATTGATTGCTTTCACTCGATTTTTAAAGCATTTGATAATATTTTATTGATAATATATTTTTTTATGTATTTTTGTTTCAGAAAAATTCCTTGCCAAAAAGGCGTAACAATCATAAGTCGAAAAATATTAACTCTAGAAAGTTAAACTTAATTTGATATATTTTTTGTGCTTACAAAATTACACCAAACTTCGACAGAAAGCTAAAAATAATTACGCAATTGGTAAGAGTGTATAATTGCCTTTTAAAAAGAGTAAAACAATACGAAGTTGATAGCAGAGAAAAACTAAAGAGAAAAACTAAAGAAGAAAAACAAGAGAAGAAAATATGTCCTTTAAATCTAAAATATCTTTAAATCTACAACGTTTTTTGCTTCTCCTGTGAAAAATAAAAAGTATTGATACGGCCTTATGCATTTTAGGTGACGATATTTAGACTTATGAACTATGATTAATTTTTTAATTATTACGATTAAGTTTATATTTAAATTAATGGTTTTAAATTTTCAATTTAAATCCGTTATTATTGTTAGTGAATTTATGATTTTTATTTGATTTAAATTTCGTATTTGTATTAAAATTTTTTTATGACATTTGGAAATTTATTAATTAATTCTAAGCAGCTTGTAATACGTTCATTTTATGACTACCCCTTAAATTGTTAATGCTTTATAAAGTTTTAGCAGGTATATGAAAAAAAAGTTTTATGGAACAGATTTTGTATAAAAAATTAGTTCCTTCTTTATAAAACATTTATAAATTTAACATTAACACTTCAAAATTTAGTTAAATTTATTTTTTTTTTCAATTTATCAAAATATTATTATCATATTTTTGTGCGTAAGTTGAGGGAATTTAATTTTCTTTTTATTGTAATTTACGTTTTGATAAATATTTAAATAACAAAAAAAAGAAAAGATTTTTTAATTTCAGAAATATTTAATTTCCTTTGAAATGATGTACTTTATAATATAAAACAAGAGAAAGTAATCGATCAGGGTCTGCTAAAGTATTGCAAAATAACCAACAACCAAATAACCAGCAATCGAACAGTATATCCCACACCTAGTTCAAAAGTGACTCAACTCAAAAAATTTTAATTTTTCAGAAATCGAAAAAAAATATTTGCAACTTTATACACCAATTGAAACATAAAGAAAAACATAACAGTTTTTAAGCAACAGTTAACAACAACAAAATACACTGATATTTTTTTATAGATAAACAAGTGTATTGTGCATAGTTTAAGCATATAAACCCGAAAAATTAAAATTTTGAGTTAAGTCACTTTTGAAATAGGTGTGCGATATAAAGTTTTGTTTAATTATCAGCTTTAGTATCACTACACAACCCGCGCACACTCAAAATGTTATAAACAATAACATGCAATAATATTCGACCCCCTTGGCTACAAAAAAATAAACAAACACACAAGTTGTTTGGTTTTTTTCGTTATCCTAATTCTGCAGCTCTACTGTTACATTTTTTCAGTTTGTTGGTTACGCTGGCATTTTTTTCAAATGTCACTAAAAACAATATGGTACCACTGTTTTTTTTTTAAATACTTGATATTTTTGCAAAGCATACTTTAAGGTGTTTGAAAAAAATTTCATTTCCTAGTGATACCAGATTGTTTTTCATAGTAATCCCGAATTGTAGTCAGTTTTTTTTTTGTTCAAAACTCAGCTGACTAGATGGCGCTGATTGCACAGAACGGCGTTACGATAAATGAAACCCATTCCTGATAAGTTTCACTTTTACCAGTTTACATTTTCTCAATTTTCTCAGAAACTATAGAAATATAAAATGTGAAATCTAGATTTTTGGAAAGCCCAGGAAATTTCCTTTAATTTGAGTATAATATCGACTGGAAAAAAGAATTTTTTTTTTTTAAAGTGATAAGAGGTTAGTTATCATTTTTTCAATAATCGAGGAAAAAAAATTTCTCTCAAACTGTGTCAAGAATGAAAGGGCATCAAAAGAGCAATCGAACAGTATATAAAGTTTTGTTTTGTTTTCACATTTAGTATCACTTATAACAGTTTCAAGTTAAAAAAAGTTTTTGCGAAATTTACATTTTCTCAATTTACTCAAAACTATAGAAATATAAAATGCTATATAATGGGTTGCCATTTTTCCATCCAGTACCAAATATTCAATACAATTTTTTAGATTTAAAATATAATTGTGTTTTTGAAATAACTGAAAACCTAGGGGACCTGGGCCATCTGAACCGATACCAAATTAAAGCTCACTTTTTTCTCTGCCACCACACCAAGTTTCATGAAAATATCTTGTTTATTTCCCATTATTTTAGATTTTCAAAAATTGCGATGCAAAATAAGGCGAAAAATTCAGATTGATTCCAAAAATCATGTGACTTCCCCGTTTTTGTAATAACTCGGTCAATTCTGGTCCAATCGGGCTGGAAACCCTATTGCTTTGGATTTTCGACGCTCTTTCAGAATCTTTCACCCAAATTTGATTTGGAGCGTCCCCGAATTTTTCAACGTTTTTGAGGTATGGCAACCCTGAAATGTGAAAACCTTTTCCGAAATGATATTTGTTTTAATCGCTATAATTTCTTAACTAGTAGAGATATTAACATGAAACTTTTACCATAGTGTAGAACGGAAATAGTGCTATATAGTGGGTTGCCATTTTTCCATCCAGTACCATATATTCAATACAATTTTTTTATTTTTAAAATATAATTTTATTTTTGAAATAACTCAAAACCTAGGGGACCTGGGCCATCTTAACCGATACCAAATTAAAGCTCACTTTTTTCTCTGCCACCACACCAAGTTTCATAAAAATATCTTGTTTATTTCCCATTATTTAAGATTTTCAAAATTGCGATGCAAAATAAGGCGAAAAATTCAGATTGATTCCAAAAATCATGTGACTTCCCCGTTTTTGGAATAACTCGGTCAATTCTGGTCCAATCGGGCTGGAAACCCTATTGTTTTGGATTTTCGACGCTCTTTCAGAATCTTTCACCCAAATTTGATTTGGAGCGTCCCCGAATTTTTCAACGTTTTTGAGGTATGGCAACCCTGAAATGTGAAAACCTTTTCCGAAATGATATTTGTTTTAATCGCTATAATTTCTTAACTAGTAGAGATATTAACATGAAACTTTTACCATAGTGTAGAACGGAAATAGTGCTATATAATGGGTTGCCATTTTTCCATCCAGTACCATATATTCAATACAATTTTTTTATTTTAAAATATAATTTTGTTTTTGAAATAACTCAAAACCTAGGGGACCTGGGCCATCTTAACCGATACCAAATTAAAGCTCACTTTTTTCTCTGCCACCACACCAAGTTTCATAAAAATATCTTGTTTATTTCCCATTATTTTAGATTTTCAAAAATTGCAATGCAAAATAAGGCGAAAAATTCAGATTAATCCCAAAAATCATGTGACTTCCCCGTTTTTGGAATAACTCGGTCAATTCTGGTCCAATCGGGCTGGAAACCCTATTGTTTTGGATTTTCGACGCTCTTTCAGAATCTTTCATTCACCCAAATTTGATTTGGAGCGTCCCCGAATTTTTCAACGTTTTTGAGGTATGGCAACCCTGAAATGTGAAAACCTTTTCCGAAATGATATTTGTTTTAATCGCTATAATTTCTTAACTAGTAGAGATATTAACATGAAACTTTTACCATAGTGTAGAACGGAAATAGTGCTATATAATGGGTTGCCATTTTTCCATCCAGTACCATATATTCAATACAATTTTTTATTTTTAAAATATAATTTTGTTTTTGAAATAACTCAAAACCTAGGGGACCTGGGCCATCTTAACCGATACCAAATTAAAGCTCACTTTTTTCTCTGCCACCACACCAAGTTTCATAAAAATATCTTGTTTATTTCCCATTATTTTAGATTTTCAAAAATTGCGATGCAAAATAAGGCGAAAAATTCAGATTGATTCCAAAAATCATGTGACTTCCCCGTTTTTGTAATAACTCGGTCAATTCTGGTCCAATCGGGCTGGAAACCCTATTGTTTTTGGATTTTCGACGCTCTTTCAGAATCTTTCACCCAAATTTGATTTGGAGCGTCCCCGAATTTTTTCAACGTTTTTGAGGTATGGCAACCCTGAAATGTGAAAACCTTTTCCGAAATGATATTTGTTTTAATCGCTATAATTTCTTAACTAGTAGAGATATTAACATGAAACTTTTACCATAGTGTAGAACGGAAATAGTGCTATATAATGGGTTGCCATTTTTCCATCCAGTACCATATATTCAATACAATTTTTTTATTTTTAAAATATAATTTTGTTTTTGAAATAACTCAAAACCTAGGGGACCTGGGCCATCTTAACCGATACCAAATTAAAGCTCACTTTTTTCTCTGCCACCACACCAAGTTTCATAAAAATATCTTGTTTATTTCCCATTATTTTAGATTTTCAAAAATTGCGATGCAAAATAAGGCGAAAAATTCAGATTGATTCCAAAAATCATGTGACTTCCCCGTTTTTGGAATAACTCGGTCAATTGTGGTCCAATCGGGCTGGAAACCCTATTGTTTTGGATTTTCGACGCTCTTTCAGAATCTTTCACCCAAATTTGATTTGGAGCGTCCCCGAATTTTTCAACGTTTTTGAGGTATGGCAACCCTGAAATGTGAAAACCTTTTCCGAAATGATATTTGTTTTAATCGCTATAATTTCTTAACTAGTAGAGATATTAACATGAAACTTTTACCATAGTGTAGAACGGAAATAGTGCTATATAATGGGTTGCCATTTTTCCATCCAGTACCATATATTCAATACAATTTTTTTATTTTAAAATATAATTTTGTTTTTGAAATAACTCAAAACCTAGGGGACCTGGGCCATCTGAACCGATACCAAATTAAAGCTCACTTTTTTCTCTGCCACCACACCAAGTTTCATAAAAATATCTTGTTTATTTCCCATTATTTTAGATTTTCAAAAATTGCGATGCAAAATAAGGCGAAAAATTCAGATTGATTCCAAAAATCATGTGACTTCCCCGTTTTTGGAATAACTCGGTCAATTCTGGTCCAATCGGGCTGGAAACCCTATTGTTTTGGATTTTCGACGCTCTTTCAGAATCTTTCACCCAAATTAGATTTGGAGCGTCCCCGAATTTTTCAACGTTTTTGAGGTATGGCAACCCTGAAATGTGAAAACCTTTTCCGAATGATATTTGTTTTAATCGCTATAATTTCTTAACTAGTAGAGATATTAACATGAAACTTTTACCATAGTGTAGAACGGAAATGGTGCTATATAATGGGTTGCCATTTTTCCATCCAGTACCAAATATTCAATACAATTTTTTATTTTTAAAATATAATTTTGTTTTTGAAATAACTCAAAACCTAGGGGACCTGGGCCATCTTAACCGATACCAAATTAAAGCTCACTTTTTTCTCTGCCACCACACCAAGTTTCATAAAAATATCTTGTTTATTTCCCATTATTTTAGATTTTCAAAAATTTCGATGCAAAATAAGGCGAAAAATTCAGATTGATTCCAAAAATCATGTGACTTCCCCGTTTTTGGAATAACTCGGTCAATTCTGGTCCAATCGGGCTGGAAACCCTATTGTTTTGGATTTTCGACGCTCTTTCAGAATCTTTCACCCAAATTTGATTTGGAGCGTCCCCGAATTTTTCAACGTTTTTGAGGTATGGCAACCCTGAAATGTGAAAACCTTTTCCGAAATGATATTTGTTTAATCGCTATAATTTCTTAACTAGTAGAGATATTAACATGAAACTTTTACCATAGTGTAGAACGGAAATGGTGCTATATAATGGGTTGCCATTTTTCCATCCAGTACCAAATATTCAATACAATTTTTTTATTTTTAAAATATAATTTTGTTTTTGAAATAACTCAAAACCTAGGGGACCTGGGCCATCTTAACCGATACCAAATTAAAGCTCACTTTTTTCTCTGCCACCACACCAAGTTTCATAAAAATATCTTGTTTATTTCCCATTATTTAGATTTTCAAAAATTGCGATGCAAAATAAGGCGAAAAATTCAGATTGATTCCAAAAATCATGTGACTTCCCCGTTTTTGTAATAACTCGGTCAATTCTGGTCCAATCGGGCTGGAAACCCTATTGTTTTGGATTTTCGACGCTCTTTCAGAATCTTTCACCCAAATTTGATTTGGAGCGTCCCCGAATTTTTCAACGTTTTTGAGGTATGGCAACCCTGAAATGTGAAAACCTTTTCCGAAATGATATTTGTTTTAAATCGCTATAATATCTTAACTAGTAGAGATATTAACATGAAACTTTTACCATAGTGTAGAACGGAAATGGTGCTATATAATGGGTTGCCATTTTTCCATCCAGTACCAAATATTCAATACAATTTTTTTATTTTTAAAATATAATTTTGTTTTTGAAATAACTCAAAACCTAGGGGACCTGGGCCATCTTAACCGATACCAAATTAAAGCTCACTTTTTTCTCTGCCACCACACCAAGTTTCATAAAAATATCTTGTTTATTTCCCATTATTTTAGATTTTCAAAAATTGCGATGCAAAATAAGGCGAAAAATTCAGATTGATTCCAAAAATCATGTGACTTCCCCGTTTTTGGAATAACTCGGTCAATTCTGGTCCAATCGGGTTGGAAACCCTATTGTTTTGGATTTTCGACGCTCTTTCAGAATCTTTCACCCAAATTTGATTTGGAGCGTCCCCGAATTTTTCAACGTTTTTGAGGTATGGCAACCCTGAAATGTGAAAACCTTTTCCGAAATGATATTTGTTTTAATCGCTATAATTTCTTAACTAGTAGAGATATTAACATGAAACTTTTACCATAGTGTAGAACGGAAATAGTGCTATATAGTGGGTTGCCATTTTTCCATCCAGTACCATATATTCAATACAATTTTTTTAGATTTAAAATATAATTTTGTTTTTGAAATAACTCAAAACCTAGGGGACCTGGGCCATCTGAACCGATACCAAATTAAAGCTCACTTTTTTCTCTGCCACCACACCAAGTTTCATAAAAATATCTTGTTTATTTCCCATTATTTTAGATTTTCAAAAATTGCGATGCAAAATAAGGCGAAAAATTCAGATTGATTCCAAAAATCATGTGACTTCCCCGGTTTTTGGAATAACTCGGTCAATTCTGGTCCAATCGGGCTGGAAAACCCTATTGTTTTGGATTTTCGACGCTCTTTCAGAATCTTTCACCCAAATTTGATTTGGAGCGTCCCCGAATTTTTCAACGTTTTTGAGGTATGGCAACCCTGAAATGTGAAAACCTTTTCCGAAATGATATTTGTTTTAATCGCTATAATATCTTAACTAGTAGAGATATTAACATGAAACTTTTACCATAGTGTAGAACGGAAATGGTGCTATATAATGGGTTGCCATTTTTCCATCCAGTACCAAATATTCAATACAATTTTTTTATTTTAAAATATAATTTTGTTTTTGAAATAACTCAAAACCTAGGGGACCTGGGCCATCTTAACCGATACCAAATTAAAGCTCACTTTTTTCTCTGCCACCACACCAAGTTTCATAAAAATATCTTGTTTATTTCCCATTATTTAAGATTTTCAAAAATTGCGATGCAAAATAAGGCGAAAAATTCAGATTGATTCCAAAAATCATGTGACTTCCCCGTTTTTGGAATAACTCGGTCAATTCTGGTCCAATCGGGCTGGAAACCCTATTGTTTTGGATTTTCGACGCTCTTTCAGAATCTTTCACCCAAATTTGATTTGGAGCGTCCCCGAATTTTTCAACGTTTTTGAGGTATGGCAACCCTGAAATGTGAAAACCTTTTCCGAAATGATATTTGTTTTAATCGCTATAATTTCTTAACTAGTAGAGATATTAACATGAAACTTTTACCATAGTGTAGAACGGAAATAGTGCTATATAATGGGTTGCCATTTTTCCATCCAGTACCATATATTCAATACAATTTTTTTATTTTTAAAATATAATTTTGTTTTTGAAATAACTCAAAACCTAGGGGACCTGGGCCATCTTAACCGATACCAAATTAAAGCTCACTTTTTTCTCTGCCACCACACCAAGTTTCATAAAAATATCTTGCTTATTTCCCATTATTTTAGATTTTCAAAAATTGCGATGCAAAATAAGGCGAAAAATTCAGATTAATTCCAAAAATCATGTGACTTCCCCGTTTTTGGAATAACTCGGTCAATTCTGGTCCAATCGGGCTGGAAACCCTATTGTTTTGGATTTTCGACGCTCTTTCAGAATCTTTCACCCAAATTTGATTTGGAGCGTCCCCGAATTTTTCAACGTTTTTGAGGTATGGCAACCCTGAAATTTGAAAACCTTTTCCGAAATGATATTTGTTTTAATCGCTATAATTTCTTAACTAGTAGAGATATTAACATGAAACTTTTACCATAGTGTAGAACGGAAATAGTGCTATATAGTGGGTTGCCATTTTTCCATCCAGTACCATATATTCAATACAATTTTTTTAGATTTAAAATATAATTTTGTTTTTGAAATAACTCAAAACCTAGGGGACCTGGGCCATCTGAACCGATACCAAATTAAAGCTCACTTTTTTCTCTGCCACCACACCAAGTTTCATAAAAATATCTTGTTTATTTCCCATTATTTTAGATTTTCAAAAATTGCGATGCAAAATAAGGCGAAAAATTCAGATTGATTCCAAAAATCATGTGACTTCCCCGTTTTTGGAATAACTCGGTCAATTCTGGTCCAATCGGGCTGGAAACCCTATTGTTTTGGATTTTCGACGCTCTTTCAGAATCTTTCATCACCCAAATTAGATTTGGAGCGTCCCCGAATTTTTCAACGTTTTTGAGGTATGGCAACCCTGAAATGTGAAAACCTTTTCCGAAATGATATTTGTTTTAATCGCTATAATTTCTTAACTAGTAGAGATATTAACATGAAACTTTTACCATAGTGTAGAACGGAAATGGTGCTATATAATGGGTTGCCATTTTTCCATCCAGTACCAAATATTCAATACAATTTTTTTATTTTTAAAATATAATTTTGTTTTTGAAATAACTCAAAACCTAGGGGACCTGGGCCATCTTAACCGATACCAAATTAAAGCTCACTTTTTTCTCTGCCACCACACCAAGTTTCATAAAAATATCTTGTTTATTTCCCATTATTTTAGATTTTCAAAAATTGCGATGCAAAATAAGGCGAAAAATTCAGATTGATTCCAAAAATCATGTGACTTCCCCGTTTTTGTAATAACTCGGTCAATTCTGGTCCAATCGGGCTGGAAACCCTATTGTTTTGGATTTTCGACGCTCTTTCAGAATCTTTCACCCAAATTTGATTTGGAGCGTCCCCAAATTTTTCAACGTTTTTGAGGTATGGCAACCCTGAAATGTAAAAACCTTTTCCGAAATGATATTTGTTTTAATCGCTATAATATCTTAACTAGTAGAGATATTAACATGAAACTTTTACCATAGTGTAGAACGGAAATGGTGCTATATAATGGGTTGCCATTTTTCCATCCAGTACCAAATATTCAATACAATTTTTTTATTTTTAAAATATAATTTTGTTTTTGAAATAACTCAAAACCTAGGGGACCTGGGCCATCTTAACCGATACCAAATTAAAGCTCACTTTTTTCTCTGCCACCACACCAAGTTTCATAAAAATATCTTGTTTATTTCCCATTATTTTAGATTTTCAAAAATTGCGATGCAAAATAAGGCGAAAAATTCAGATTGATTCCAAAAAATCATGTGACTTCCCCGTTTTTGGAATAACTCGGTCAATTCTGGTCCAATCGGGTTGGAAACCCTATTGTTTTGGATTTTCGACGCTCTTTCAGAATCTTTCACCCAAATTTGATTTGGAGCGTCCCCGAATTTTTCAACGTTTTTGAGGTATGGCAACCCTGAAATGTGAAAACCTTTTCCGAAATGATATTTGTTTTAATCGCTATAATTTCTTAACTAGTAGAGATATTAACATGAAACTTTTACCATAGTGTAGAACGGAAATAGTGCTATATAGTGGGTTGCCATTTTTCCATCCAGTACCATATATTCAATACAATTTTTTTAGATTTAAAATATAATTTTGTTTTTGAAATAACTCAAAACCTAGGGGACCTGGGCCATCTGAACCGATACCAAATTAAAGCTCACTTTTTCTCTGCCACCACACCAAGTTTCATAAAAATATCTTGTTTATTTCCCATTATTTTAGATTTTCAAAAATTGCGATGCAAAATAAGGCGAAAAATTCAGATTGATTCCAAAAATCATGTGACTTCCCCGTTTTTGGAATAACTCGGTCAATTCTGGTCCAATCGGGCTGGAAACCCTATTGTTTTGGATTTTCGACGCTCTTTCAGAATCTTTCACCCAAATTTGATTTGGAGCGTCCCCGAATTTTTCAACGTTTTTGAGGTATGGCAACCCTGAAATGTGAAAACCTTTTCCGAAATGATATTTGTTTTAATCGCTATAATATCTTAACTAGTAGAGATATTAACATGAAACTTTTACCATAGTGTAGAACGGAAATGGTGCTATATAATGGGTTGCCATTTTTCCATCCAGTACCAAATATTCAATACAATTTTTTTATTTTTAAAATATAATTTTGTTTTTGAAATAACTCAAAACCTAGGGGACCTGGGCCATCTTAACCGATACCAAATTAAAGCTCACTTTTTTCTCTGCCACCACACCAAGTTTCATAAAAATATCTTGTTTATTTCCCATTATTTAAGATTTTCAAAAATTGCGATGCAAAATAAGGCGAAAAATTCAGATTGATTCCAAAATCATGTGACTTCCCCGTTTTTGGAATAACTCGGTCAATTCTGGTCCAATCGGGCTGGAAACCCTATTGTTTTGGATTTTCGACGCTCTTTCAGAATCTTTCACCCAAATTTGATTTGGAGCGTCCCCGAATTTTTCAACGTTTTGAGGTATGGCAACCCTGAAATGTGAAAACCTTGTCCGAAATGATATTTGTTTTAATCGCTATAATTTCTTAACTAGTAGAGATATTAACATGAAACTTTTACCATAGTGTAGAACGGAAATAGTGCTATATAATGGGTTGCCATTTTTCCATCCAGTACCATATATTCAATACAATTTTTTTATTTTTAAAATATAATTTTGTTTTTGAAATAACTCAAAACCTAGGGGACCTGGGCCATCTTAACCGATACCAAATTAAAGCTCACTTTTTTCTCTGCCACCACACCAAGTTTCATAAAAATATCTTGTTTATTTCCCATTATTTTAGATTTTCAAAAATTGCGATGCAAATAAGGCGAAAAATTCAGATTAATTCCAAAAATCATGTGACTTCCCCGTTTTTGGAATAACTCGGTCAATTCTGGTCCAATCGGGCTGGAAACCCTATTGTTTGGATTTTCGACGCTCTTTCAGAATCTTTCACCCAAATTTGATTTGGAGCGTCCCCGAATTTTTCAACGTTTTTGAGGTATGGCAACCCTGAAATTTGAAAACCTTTTCCGAAATGATATTTGTTTTAATCGCTATAATTTCTTAACTAGTAGAGATATTAACATGAAACTTTTACCATAGTGTAGAACGGAAATAGTGCTATATAATGGGTTGCCATTTTTCCATCCAGTACCATATATTCAATACAATTTTTTTATTTTTAAAATATAATTTTGTTTTTGAAATAACTCAAAACCTAGGGGACCTGGGCAATCTTAACCGATACCAAATTAAAGCTCACTTTTTTCTCTGCCACCACAGCAAGTTTCATAAAAATATCTTGTTTATTTCCCATTATTTTAGATTTTCAAAAATTGCGATGCAAAATAAGGCGAAAAATTCAGATTGATTCCAAAAATCATGTGACTTCCCCCGTTTTTGGAATAACTCGGTCAATTCTGGTCCAATCGGGCTGGAAACCCTATTGTTTTGGATTTTCGACGCTCTTTCAGAATCTTCACCCAAATTTGATTTGGAGCGTCCCCTAATTTTTCAACGTTTTTGAGGTATGGCAACCCTGAAATGTGAAAACCTTTTCCGAAATGATATTTGTTTTAATCGCTATAATTTCTTAACTAGTAGAGATATTAACATGAAACTTTTACCATAGTGTAGAACGGAAATAGTGCTATATAATGGGTTGCCATTTTTCCATCCAGTACCATATATTCAATACAATTTTTTTATTTTTAAAATATAATTTTGTTTTTGAAATAACTCAAAACCTAGGGGACCTGGGCCATCTTAACCGATACCAAATTAAAGCTCACTTTTTCTCTGCCACCACACCAAGTTTCATAAAAATATCTTGTTTATTTCCCATTATTTTAGATTTTCAAAAATTGCAATGCAAAATAAGGCGAAAAATTCAGATTGATCCCAAAAATCATGTGACTTCCCCGTTTTTGGAATAACTCGGTCAATTCTGGTCCAATCGGGCTGGAAACCCTATTGTTTTGGATTTTCGACGCTCTTTCAGAATCTTTCACCCAAATTTGATTTGGAGCGTCCCCGAATTTTTCAACGTTTTTGAGGTATGGCAACCCTGAAATGTGAAAACCTTTTCCGAAATGATATTTGTTTTAATCGCTATAATTTCTTAACTAGTAGAGATATTAACATGAAACTTTTACCATAGTGTAGAACGGAAATAGTGCTATATAATGGGTTGCCATTTTTCCATCCAGTACCATATATTCAATACAATTTTTTTATTTTTAAAATATAATTTTGTTTTTGAAATAACTCAAAACCTAGGGGACCTGGGCCATCTTAACCGATACCAAATTAAAGCTCACTTTTTTCTCTGCCACCACACCAAGTTTCATAAAAATATCTTGTTTATTTCCCATTATTTTAGATTTTCAAAAATTGCGATGCAAAATAAGGAGAAAAATTCAGATTGATTCCAAAAATCGTGTGACTTCCCCGTTTTTGGAATAACTCATTCAATTCTGGTCCAATCGGGCTGGAAACCCTATTGTTTGGATTTTCGACGCTCTTTCAGAATCTTTCACCCAAATTTGATTTGGAGCGTCCCCGAATTTTTCAACGTTTTTGAGGTATGGCAACCCTGAAATGTGAAAACCTTTTCCGAAATGATATTTGTTTTAAATCGCTATAATTTCTTAACTAGTAGAGATATTAACATGAAACTTTTACCATAGTGTAGAACGGAAATAGTGCTATATAATGGGTTGCCATTTTTCCATCCAGTACCATATATTCAATACAATTTTTTTATTTTTAAAATATAATTTTGTTTTTGAAATAACTCAAAACCTAGGGGACCTGGGCCATCTTAACCGATACCAAATTAAAGCTCACTTTTTTCTCTGCCACCACACCAAGTTTCATAAAAATATCTTGTTTATTTCCCATTATTTTAGATTTTCAAAAATTGCAATGCAAAATAAGGCGAAAAATTCAGATTGATCCCAAAAATCATGTGACTTCCCCGTTTTTGGAATAACTCGGTCAATTCTGGTCCAATCGGGCTGGAAACCCCATTGTTTTGGATTTTCGACGCTCTTTCAGAATCTTTCACCCAAATTTGATTTGGAGCGTCCCCGAATTTTTCAACGTTTTTGAGGTATGGCAACCCTGAAATGTGAAAACCTTTTCCGAAATGATATTTGTTTTAATCGCTATAATTTCTTAACTAGTAGAGATATTAACATGAAACTTTTACCATAGTGTAGAACGGAAATAGTGCTATATAATGGGTTGCCATTTTTCCATCCAGTACCATATATTCAATACAATTTTTTTATTTTTAAAATATAATTTTGTTTTTGAAATAACTCAAAACCTAGGGGACCTGGGCCATCTTAACCGATACCAAATTAAAGCTCACTTTTTCTCTGCCACCACACCAAGTTTCATAAAAATATCTTGTTTATTTCCCATTATTTTAGATTTTCAAAAATTGCAATGCAAAATAAGGCGAAAAATTCAGATTGATCCCAAAAATCATGTGACTTCCCCGTTTTTGGAATAACTCGGTCAATTCTGGTCCAATCGGGCTGGAAACCCCCATTGTTTTGGATTTTCGACGCTCTTTCAGAATCTTTCACCCAAATTTGATTTGGAGCGTCCCCGAATTTTTCAACGTTTTTGAGGTATGGCAACCCTGAAATGTGAAAACCTTTTCCGAAATGATATTGTTTTAATCGCTATAATTTCTTAACTAGTAGAGATATTAACATGAAACTTTTACCAGTGTAGAACGGAAATAGTGCTATATAATGGGTTGCCATTTTTCCATCCAGTACCATATATTCAATACAATTTTTTTATTTTTAAAATATAATTTTGTTTTTGAAATAACTCAAAACCTAGGGGACCTGGACCATCTTAACCGATACCAAATTAAAGCTCACTTTTTTCTCTGCCACCACACCAAGTTTCATAAAATATCTTGTTTATTTCCCATTATTTCCATTTTCCGAATGACTCTTAACTAGTAGAGATATTAACATGAAACTTTTTGTTTTTTTTTTTTGTTTTCACATTTAGTATCACTTTTAACAGTTTCAAGTTAAAAAAGTTTGTGCGAATTTTCTCAATTTACTCAAAAAACTATAGAAATATAAAATGCGAAATCTGGATTTTTGAAAAGCCTAGGAAATTTCCTTTAATTTAAGTATAATATCAACTGGAAAAAAGAATTTTTTTTTTGCAAAAAAGTGACAAAGCTGTGTTTTCAGATTAAATATCACTTTTAACAGTTTGAATTAAAAAAAAGTTTGTATGAAATTTACATTTTCTCAATTGATCAAAAAATAGAAACAAATTTAATGTAAAATGTTTTAAATCAGAGTTTACTTAGATGTGATATTTTTTCTGATTTTTGCTAATTATTTATCCCAACAAATATTTGGTTAATTTTCATAATTAATTTAATAAAATAAGCTTAATTTTTTCAAACTTTAGCAGTCCCATTTCTGGCTCAAAAAAATTATTTAAAAATATTAATAAATCTTTTAACCATCTCATATTTAAAGCTGTAATATTGTTCACGCAATAGCTTAACTTACCGCAATTTATTTGTTTATTTTTAAAAAAATAATTCTTAATTTAAATTTTAAATCATGTTTTTTTTTATACATTTTATGTTTGATGTGTCAACAATTAATACATCAGTTTTGTTTTAAATTTTTTTTATTGATTTTATATAACTTTTTCTTTTAAACTTCATTCATTCAGCAAAATAATAATTATTTATTAATTAATTAGTTGTATAGGGGCATAACTTAAAAACACAAGAGAACTAAAACTATAATTTCTTTTATTATTTAATTTTAATATTTATAAATTAATTAATATTTATTTTTTTTTGTAATTAACTTTATTTTAAACAATTTCATATTTTAAACATTAGCTATAAAATTAAAAGAAAAACAAAAAATTAAATAAAAATTTAATTATTATAAAAGAA
Source organism: Delia radicum (assembly GCA_021234595.1). Lineage (NCBI taxonomy): Eukaryota > Metazoa > Arthropoda > Insecta > Diptera > Anthomyiidae > Delia > Delia radicum. Next base: position 132,043,488 of record CM037852.1, read on the forward strand.
AAAGCAAAATTTCAATATTTATTATAGTTTTATTTTTAATTTCATTTTAATTGTATATATATATAGGTATATATATATATATTAAATTTTAATCAAAATTACTTTGTTTTTAATAATAACTTCAATTAAAATAAAAATCCTTTTACTAATACACCCAAAAATAAAATGTTATTTATTTTTTTTAATGCAATTACGAAAATTTATTTAAAAATTTTCGTTTTTTTTAAGAAAATAAGCAGTATTTATAAACTTATTAAAAAAAATACAAGACATAATCAAAAATATATATTATTACTTCCAAATTAAAGTGTTTTATTTTTGTTTTAATATAAAAAAAGCAAAAATAAATCTTAATATTTAATAAACTTATACAAGAAAAAATTAATTAAGCAGACAAAAATTATGAAGATCGGAAATAGATTTAAATTAAAAAAAAAAGAGAAATTATAATAAACAAAAATCACACAAAATAGAGACCTTAAGAGAGGGGGGTTGGGTTGGTAGGATATAGGGAAGGTATATAAATTTTAAATAGGAAGGCATTTTTTTTTTAGGAATTTCCCGAGGACGTTTCGTAGGGAACGGTAAAAAAAGGTTAATTTAATGTACGATTTTTTTTACTAAGAAAATCTACAAACTCGTTTTATGTTTTATATTATAGTTTTAATAATATATTAACAAAAGATGGTGTACAATTTTAATTTTACGATAAATTAATTCCTAATGACTAGGGCAAGGAATTTCATGCCAATGCATATTTTGTCTCGATAGTCCAAAACTGAACTAAATCATCAAATTTAGAACAAAACATCATCGATTTGTAGTTGCATATTTTTGCAAATCTTGACAAAACTGCATATTTTTTTTGCATATTTTGACGTTTAATGCCTATTTTGTGCTTTTTTAATGAATATTTTACTGTTTTTAATTCATATTTGTGCATATTTTTAGTTCATTTGTAGTATTTTTAAATTTTTTTAAACAAAAAATAAAATATGGATACACTTTTAAATTTTGATTTAAACGATATATAGTTTTTACATTTGAAAAATCTTACTGACCTAAAGACAAGCGTTTAATTTAGTTCATTTTGAAAAAATACCAACCTAATTCACATTTTTTTTATATATTCTGTGATTTTTGCAAAAAAAATATGTTTTAAGTGCATATATTGAGTGCATATTTTGCATTTTTATAAGCGCATATTGTTGATTTTTAAGTGCATGAAATTCCTTGCCCTACTAATGCCATAAGTTATATATAAATTTCAATAAGGGGAGATATGTTTTTATTTTAGACTTTAGTAAACCAGCTAAAGTTATGTTTCAATATTTATACTATAATTAAGCTTTAAGTAAAGAGCTTTTAATTTTTTCTTAAGCTTTTTAGAATATTTTTGCGGCTGTAGTAAAAATGACCCAATGAAAAATCGCCCAAATACAAAAAACCAAAATCACCCAAAAAATTCTCATACAAAATTGGGTTTAATTTCAGTTTGTAATAAATATGTATAAACTATATATTGATACTGCTTAAACAAAACCTAAATATGCCCTCCATAAAACGTTCTTTGAAATTGGCATGGCGATTTTTATGTTTTTTAGGTGATTTTTCATAACAAAATACAGCCCAAAAAACGAATTATTCAACAAAAATCACGAAAAATCACCATTAAAAATTGGGTTATTTTTCATATTAAAATTAAACCCAATTTTGTATGATAATTTTTTGGGTGATATTTCGTTTTTGTTTTGAGCGATTATTCATTTGGGTTATTTTGCCTACAGCCTTTAAGTTTCCCATAATTTACAAAGAAATGCTGAATTTTATTTGTGTAAAGTTTAACTAAATATAATCTTTTTTCTAGAGATTTTGTTTACTTAAAGCAGAGCTTTAAGGCTTTCAGTGAATTCTTAAGCTCCTATTACATTTTTATTTGTGTTTGTTTTACATTACAAATTGTAATCCAATAATAATAAAAATGATATAAGAGGATTTAAAGCTTTAGTTTAAACAACCTAAAACCACAACTATTTAACCCGCCTAATTTTATATAAACATTTTGATAAAAAATCAATTTGTATTGAAACTTTTTAAAACAAAAGCTATTGGTGCTTTTTAGATTTCTTTTAAAATCGAAGCAATTTTGTAAGTTTATCAACATTTTTAATTTCCAAATGCCATTTGGTTTCTTAAATATATAATAGGTTATGAATTGTACCTATTTGGGAATAAGATAAAAGCTTAAAAATCGTTAGGAATAAATTTCAATAAAATTTTGATGAAAAAAGTTTTAATGTGATTAGAAAGAGTATAATCGTAAAAGATAATGGGAAACGTTTTAATTTCCATAAAGAATTGCAATTTTAAATATCGAGTAAAGTTATGCAGACCTAAGTCCAAGTTAAAACTTATAAAAGCTTTAAATAATATTTTAAAAATGTAAACAACGCAGAAGTATACTTTAAACTATTTTACTGTATAACCAATTCTATTTTGAAATTTAACTGGCTATGAGTTGTGTGTTTTAAGGAGTATGTTTCTAATAAACTTATAAAAGCTTGAAGGAAGTACAAATGTCTTAAATTGTTGTTGAATTAAAAGAACTTTATATTGAAATTAAGGAACTATAAAGCTTTCGATTTAGTTCCAATTAAGAATTCAAATAAACTTTTTTTTACTCAATTTTGTTACTAATTAAAGTTTACGTTAAAGCTTTCTAAAGTTTAGAATCACTCAGACTTTTTGCGCTGTTTTATTTAAAGGTTAACTGTAACAATTTTCTAAGAATAATATTTTAAGTATTGTGCAAATTTTTGTAAACCTTTAAAAAAAGTTGAAGTTTTTATTAAAATAAGATGTTATTTTTTTTGTGTGTAAAATTTTTTGGTTACTAAATTAAATTTCCACCTTTGGTTTTAAAGCTAAGAATATATTTAGATCCTAAAACCTTCACTAATTAAAACTTTAGCAATTATGGATAGGAAAGCTACAATTTTTTGAACCAATGTAACTTCATATGTTAAGTAAAGTTTTGCAGATATTAAAAGCTTTCAAACTTTTGATTTTTAGTTAAAAATTTTACCTATTATGTTTACAACTTTCATATGCAAGTGTTTTTTTAAGTGAATTTGAAGAAATCGCTATTGGTGTAAAAAACTTTCAAGTTACACTGATTTTAAATTAAAGCTTTTATGCTTCATATTTAAAGAAATTGAGAATTTTATTAAACTTGTCTGATTAATAATTTTTTAAATATTCTCTGTGTTTTTTAAGATTAAAGACCTACAAATAAAACAAGACTTAAAAAGAACAGAGTTTAAATGATTAATGAAGCCATTTTTTATGTGCCAAAGAGATAAATATAAATTATTTTTACCATTGACTTTTTTTGTTACACCAAGTCTTGCTTAATATTCGTATTGCAAATTCTAATTTCTTAAATAATGCTTGAGACATTTTAAAAGCTAAACTTTTTATCAGAATTTTATAGGAATCAAATAAAACTATTTTTTATGCGTTCAAATTTATATCAGCTTACGGGATTAAAAGCTAAAAATGTATGAAAGCTTTAAAGGTAAATTCTTTAAGAAGAAGTGTAATTTCAAATCCTAAGTAAAGTTTCTGACAAATTTGAATTTTTAAGCTTTTCTTATAATAAAAGATTTTAAACTTTTGATGTGAATATAGTAATTGGCATTTTTAGTATGTATAGGAAATAAGTGTTTTTATATCAAGTTATTTATCTGTTTAATAACTGAATCTAAATCAGTTTATCGACTCAAACTTTCTTCAGAAGTTTTCAGTTTTCAAAAAAAATTCTCTTAAAAAAACTATCTTTTTTAAGATTAAAGACTTAAAATTAAGCAAGACTTTTAGCATAAAATAAGAAACTCAGTTTTCATGATTTATAAAACCATTTTTTTTATAAACTAAAGCTTCCACAAGAGATGCGTACAAATTAAGTTTAATATTTTACCTTTCGTTTTGTTATAACCAAGTCCTGCTTATTATTTTCATTACAAACTTTTTAAAAGCTTTTTAAGGGGTTTTTTTTTTTAAATTTACAATAAACGTTTGCCATTTTGCTTAACTAGACAAGTGATAATCAAAGAAGTTAAGAAATAAGACCTATGCAAACAGAACGACAAAAGTTTATGAAATAAATAAATTTTTTTTATAATTATAGATGGAAAAAGTATTTTAAAAAGGTTTATACAAAATAAAGTTTGAAAGCTCTTTTTTAAAAATAGTTATAACAAAAGTTTTTAAGCTTTATAAAGCTTTTATAAAGTATAATTAATATTTAAGCCTTAAAGCTTTACATAATTATAAAGAGCTTAAAAGCTTTATATGGCTTTTATACACTGAAAGTGATATTTTATGTTCTCCCCTCCCTCTCTTAGTTAATAAAATGTATTCTCTTTTTTTTTTAAACAAATTCCTCATATTGTACACCACCTCCTGAACAACATAAAAAGTAACTAAAATACTTTCTTTTCATTGTTAAATAACTATTATTCGTATTACTACGTTTACTATTATTATGATTATTTAGATTTTCACAATTTTTCACCCTATACTACATACAACATAAGAAACGATGAAAGAAACTTTTGGCATTCCTTCGCGCCCTAGAGGCCCTTAGCTAACAAATAATACCCTGATCTAAACTTAAACCATTTGCAGACGTAGCAGCACTCTTAACAACACCATGATGATGTAGATGATGGTGGTGATGATGCGAATGATGGTGGGAATTCAAAAGATGATGATGATTGTGATGCTGGCCAAATAATAAAGCTGTTGTACCATTGGCGGTGGTACCATTCGTGCTAGCACTGGACGTTGATGTCAGGCTGCCATTACTTGAGCTATTATTGATTAAAGATTTTGTGCTATTGCCACTCAATGGTGTGGTGGTGGTGGTAGTCGTTGACAATGGTTTTGTAGCATTAGTATGTATAACAGCGGCGGTGGTGTTGGTGATATTGTATGTCGTCGAATTATTCGTACAGGATGAAGGATGCCTGCATCCATTTGCTGAGGAGGAATTTGTACATGATTTACAATAAACACAAGTAGTTTTAAAATTATTTGTTGTTGCTGGAGGTATTGATACTGGAGCTGATGTGGAAATTATACCCAATTTTTTTTGTTGTATGTATAGCTGGCATAGGTTCTGAAGCTCTTCGTGCTGTATTGGCTATAGTTAAAGCCGATGAATGAGCCAATGTGGGTGGTGATAATGAAGGTCTTCCTTTATTATATTTAGTACTTTTTGTATCCATTGTTGTAGTTGTGGCAATAATTTGACACTGAGGATGCTGAGGCTGTTGCTTACTACCGTTTGTGGCAAATTCTGGTGGTGTTATGGGTTGTTCTCCTCCTTCAAGTTGAAATTTTTTAACTAAAGCCTTAACCGAGGTGGGTGATGTGTCAGAATTTGGTGATGCCTTGCGTATAACTTTGGGTGTAGTAGGTGCATCTGGGAATAAAGAATGTTGATGGACCGTATTAATTAATTTTTCATTTAGACCATTCGATGATGTGGTAGATGAACATGGAAGCGTTATAGTGGCCACAATATTGGAAGCATTTGTACAAGCTGTGGGTGTTATGACAATAGTGGCTGTGGTCGATTGTGTGACTGCAGCGGTGGAGTCGGATAGAGAGGAGGAGGCTGGTTTCTTTAAGGTTAAGTTATTATTGTTGTTGTTTGAAGTGGCTTGTATCTTTTTAGTAGTTAGAAATGTATTCTCTTTATTGGATTCAGATGAATGACGTCTGGCTGGTATATGAATTAACTGTTGTTGTTGTGAATATTGTTCTTGAGGTGGTGTTTGTTGCAAGGATATCGGTTGAACACTGCACAGTGGGATGGTAATGGCTTTTGCAGCTGCTACATTATGTACAGCAGTAGTTTTGGTAGTAGTGGCGGTGGCAATAGTGGATTTTTTATCATTTAAGTCCTCTGACAAAGTCTTAGTGAAACCATTAGAATGTCCTTTAGTTAAATATGATAAATGACCAGTGGAATGACCATTTAAAAAACCATTTGAATGATCATGGCTCAGACCATTTGTAAAACCATTCGAATGACCATTTGTTACAACATTCGAATGACCATTTGAAGGTCTATTTAAATGATTATTAGAATGTTTACCAGTAACATGGCCATTTACATAATTACTGCTGGTTTTATTAAACGAGGAAGAAGATGTTAAGTTATCTTCCTCTTCGGAATTATCTATACTTATAGCTTGTGGTTTATCTTTAACAATTTCTACCTCATTATCTCCCTCGTTATCATCATCATCATTATTATCATCATTTACATTAACTTCTGCTATATCTTCCTCATCTTCCTGTTCATTATCATCATGATCTTCATCTTCATGTTGATTATTATCATCTTGCTCCAATTGCTGCTTTGTAGTTAACTTATTAAAAATATGTCTATCGATATTACATTCGTCTTTAAGCCAAATGTGTTCGAGACATCCTGCAGCAGTCATGCGATCACTGAAAGTTTAGAAAAAAAAAAAACACATAAAATATTAAATAAAATACATACAATTGAATTTTTGTACATTTAAAAAATCACTTTAAATAATCATTTCTACAAAAAAAAAAATAAAAACTTACTTTGGCTTTATTCGCAATGCTTTACGTATAAAATCAATGGCTGCCGATGAGACGCCTCCAAATAATTTATCCGGAAATGTTAATGCACATTGTGATATGTTAAGGAAGGTTTCCTGTTTTGTTTCACCACCAAATGGTGAGAAACCGGATAGTAAAACATATGTTAAAACACCCACTGACCAGATGTCCGTACACAATGATAATGGTTCGTATTGCAAAACCTCGGGTGCTACATAATCGGGTGTACCGACTATTTCACGAACATTTGTACCTTCGGCTACGACACGTGAAATACCAAAATCACACAATTTTAAACCATCTGGGAATACGGGAAAAGAGAGTAATTAATAAGAGAATATTTTTTATATTTATTTGGGAAGAATTATTTATAAAATCTATTTTTTTAGAAAAAGAATTAAAATTAAACATACTTGGGAATTTTTCATTGGCAATGAACTTTTTTTTAATTGACCAATGGTAATGAAATGGCACCAATGCCTAAAAAACCAATTGTAATTAACGAAAAAATAATTGTTTATAAAAAGTGTTTTGTTTAGGAAAAAAGATAAAAATTTAAAATTTAAGTCCTAACTCTAAATGTATTCGCCATTTATTTCAAGTTTTATCACGTACAGACTATTTAGTCTTGTTTGGTAACTGATTATTCATCATGGACATGTTTTTTATAATATAATACTTGATACAATACCGAATATTTATAAAATAAGTATGCAAATATAGGATTTGGATCTAAATTTTTATATAATTTTGTTTGTAGACAATTGTAACAAACAATTATAATTGTCTGTTCAAGGTATTGGCATTGATCAACTCCAATTGAAACAAAATTGCATTCGCATTGTTTTAAAAAATTGTAATGACAAAATATGTAATTACCACTGACATCAAACAATGTCAATTAAATCGTCAATTAATTGGTACATTCAATGAACTAGTCCCAAGTATGAAATACAATTATATAATGGTATTTATGTCAGAAATTCAGATCGTACAAAATTGCGAAAGTCTAAACTTTTCCTCAAACAAGACGACGACAAATACAAGGGAATCATTTTCGTTAAATCTGGAAATTTTGCTTATACCAATCTTACAAATGTGGAAAGTATAATTTTTAATAGTTTTGCCATTCATTGTTTACCAAAATTGAAAGGAACAAAAAATGCAAGCAAAATGTACTAAAAGTATGTAAAAAGTACTAACATTAGCAACACTCCATAAATATTAAACTTGGCAGCACTTTTTTACCATGTGTTGTGATTTTTCTTGGAAATATATAAAACTTATACCGTTGTCTTATATTCAAACTAGATATGGGCACGTGAGTGAATCACTCACAAGAATTTTTTACCGCCTCACACGCACTAACGCTCACATGAGTAAATTTAGATTTTGCGTAAATAAGCGTGAATCACGCAAATTCAAAAATAAAAGCTGACCGGAAAAAAATAAAACGTAAAAATTAAGGTAAATTGTGAAAGTTTAACTTAAATTTGTTCTAAATATGTAAGCTGCTCGTGATTCTGAGGTGTTCGCGATGTAAGCACGAAAATAATAATTATTTGAACATAATTTACATTAAACAGAATTTTCTGTGCTAGCCGAGTAAACAATATATAATTATATATATTTATATATAATTATATGTAATTATATATAATTATATATGGAATGGAAATGAAAATTATTCAAGTTCGAGGCCATACTCTACGTATATTTCTTTATTAGGATATTGTCCTAACAAATAATCTATAGAAATTCTTCCTATTAATGAATGTGTTGCTTTCTTTGGAAACGGGATAGTTGAGAGAAAAAAGGTGGTGAAAGATGAGGGGCTTCAAACATGGCAACACTGTAATTCCTGATTCATTATTTTACTTCGGTGGGGTTAAGTGCTATGGGAACACCGAAGGTGGGCGCAGCAATACATATAAGTGATAGAAAACTCATACATATTATTTTTCTAAATTGATATTGTCGTCACCGGGAATCGAACCCGGGACCATCTGTGTAACAGTTCAACGCGCTTACTATTACACCCACAACGACTACAAGATCTATTTCGGGAATTTTCTAGGTTCCCATCTGAATAAAGGGTGATTTTGTAGCAAATTTCTTTTTGGCAACACTGTTTTTGGCAGCTCAGCTGTTTTCGTGTAACATGTTATCTTTAAACATGTTCATTTTGGACTATATTTTAACCATGAATCGACTTACAAACGAACAACGCTTGCAGATTATTGAATTTTTATTATCAAAATTCATGCTCGGATAAGAAAGTGAAAATTCTGTTCAGCGGTGAAGCTCATTTCTGGTTGAATGGATACGTGAACAATCAAAATTGCCGTATTTGGCCGGTGGCATCATTGGACCGTACTTTTTGAAAGATCGATGAAGGCAGGAACGTTACTATGAATGGCGAGCGCTACCGTGCGATAATTACAAAGTTTTTTTTTTGCCTAAAATGGAATAGCTGGACTTGGGTTATATGTGGTTTCAACAAGACGGTGCCACATTCCACACATCACGCGAAACAATGGACCAATTGAGGGGCGAGTTCGGTGAAACAGTTTATTTCACGTTTGGGGTCGGTCAATTGGCCGCCTAGATCGTGCGATTTAAACGCCTTTAGATTAATTTTTGTGGAGGTATGTTAAGGCTCATGTCTATAGGGACAAGCCCGCAACGGTTAACGCACTGGAAGCCAATATTGAAGAATTTATTTCGTGAGATACCCGGCCGATATGTTGCAGAGGAGTATGCCAAAATTGGACCCAGCATATAAACCATTTGAGTCGTATCTGCGGTCAACATTTACATGAAATCATCTTTAAACTTTTAATCTATCTACTCATGTTGATTAATTTCAAATATAAACACGGAACTATCTACATTACATGTAGTATTCGATTTGCAAATATTTTCAATTTGAACAAATTAAACAGTTTTTTAGCTCTTTTTGAATACATGACAACGATATATAAAGAAAAAATTATACAATATATAAAATTTATATTAATAAATTGAATTATTTAAAAAAAGTAAATTTCTTTAATAAAAAAAAAAAATATAATTAAAAAATGGGAACAAATAAAAAATACACTTTAATCCTATAACACATGCAATAATACAGATAATTAGGGCAAGAAAATTTCAAGCAAATGCACGTTCTTTCTAGATAATCTAAAACTGATAAGAGAGACTAAATATTTATCCGAATCATAAAATTAAGAGCATATTTTGCAAAAAGTGCATGTTTTTGCATATTTTGACATTTTATGCAAATTTTGTTCTTTTTTAATGCATATTTTGTACTTTTTAGTCCATAGTTGTGCATATTTTCTATTAATTTTATTTTTTTGTATTTGTTAAAAAAATAAAATTAGGACAGATTTTGATCTTATTGAACTGAAGCGTCTTTTTTTTTCTTTTTTAGTTGTATGAAATTCCTTGCCCTAAAGAGAATATAATTTGTTTCGTTTTCCCATTTCGCATTTTTACAAAACATATCTTGTTGACTTAAATACCTTTTATAACAAAAAAACAACACGAGATTTTAAAAACATTTAAATTCGAATAACACTGGAGTAGAAATCTAGAAAAAATTGCTCTCTCCGGATTCAAAAAAGTCGAACACGAAAGAAATGGGTCTCATGATTTAAAAATTTCCATCCAAAAAAACTTTTTGGAAGTGAACAACAACCTTACAATGGAGTCTTCTGATGGGCTCTGTCCGATCTTAATGAAATTTGGATATGTGATAAAGAAAAGAAAAATAAGGGACACGTGTTTTTTTTTAGCAGTCCAATCTCATGTTTAAGGATCAAAGTTAATTTATTTCTGTATGGAACATGTCTGAAATGATACCAATATTGCCTATGTAGTGTTAGGGTTGCTATTTATTTAAAATATAGGTTAAAAAGTTCTTTAGAAAAAGTCGCATTAATTACGAATGTTGGGAAAAGCTCAGAACAACTCTCGACTAAATTTAATAGACATTAATATACATATTTTTTTAGTCTAATCTAACTGTAATTCTTTAACAAAACGCAAGTTTTAATAACACTTAAAACCCATTTTTTTAAATAACAAAAATACTTGAAAATATCAGACATATTCGTATACCAATCAAATCGCCTCTAAAAGCTCTTTCTTTTAGTACCACATTTGTCTAAAATTTCTCCGACACAATTCAAAATAAGTGGAAAAAAATGGAGTCATTTTTTATCCCACATTTTTAACCCCTAAACATGAGAGCTGTTACAAAAAATACGTGTCCCTTATTTTATTTCCCATCGGGAGACTTCCTTGTTAGTCTGATTTAGCGAAACAAAATAAGGTTCACTTTAGGGCAAACTCGGACTTGCAGATTTTAAAAATGTTTTTAATTTGGATCTTCTTTTACTTTTCAAGTGATCAAGATAAAATAAATTCACAGTTGCTAGTATGAATTAAAGTGATAAAAATTTTCAAAAGAAGGAAAGATTTAGAAAAATAAATGCCATTTTTTTAAATTTGCAAGTGGATCAAAAATTTGGCATATTTTGATCCACTAAATTTAAAGTAAAATGGTTGTTGACTTCCAAAAAGTAAACTTTGTAATTGTCCTGAATCGACTTTAATAATTAATATCTATCTCTTAATGGTTTTTAATACGTACCTTCTATGCGTTCACCCGTTAATAGAATATTTTGTGGCTTTAAATCTAAATGAACTATAGAACGTTTGTGTAAAAATTGTAATGCTTTAAGTACTTCCCGCATGCACATGCGGGCCTGGCCCTCATTAAGGCATTCTTCATTATCCAAAAATGTCTGTAATTCACCACCGGTTCGCCTCTAAAAAGAAAAAAAAAACAATTTAAATTTAGAAAATATTTGTTAAAGTATAAAGCAAGACCAAATTATAAATAACATTGGAACAAGGATCCAAAAAAAACTCAGCTATTAAAGGGTTTTAAAATAATTAATCACGCCCGTCCTCAAAAGCCTGTTCCTTTTTTAGAGAATCCATGTATAAAACAATATTTTGTGATTTTTCGTATTATAAATAATTATATACGAAAATGAGAACATCTAATTGTATCATATTAGATCTAATCTGATACAATTAGACATGTATCAAGTTATATATAATGTGATACATTTACTTCTAATCAGATACAATTGTATACAAATATAAGCAATTGCATGTGACATATGTAATCATATATAGAGTGATATATTATATATTTGACATATGGTAATATAAAGAAAGATATAATTATATGAATATAATTTTGCAGTATATCATTATAAACAACTATATAAGTAATATATAACTATATCAAAACTTTTTTACTTGGTAAATCCTAAAATTGGTTAAAAATTAGGTTATAAAAAATAAACAAAATTTAAATTTTGACCCCAACCTTGTTTAAAATTAGTAAATCTAAATTCTATTAAAAACTTGCAAAAAATGGATCATTGTTATTCTCTGAATTCGGAAGTGTAACGTACAGGAATCAGTCGTATTGGACTTCTTCGTAACATCTATTGACCTCTGTTAAAAATCAATATGTATTAAAATTTTCCTATAACTTTTGAGGGATGGCAGCAATACCACTAAAATACCGTTTCGGATTAAAAACCTTTTCAACTGACTTTCGTACCCTAAAATACAGTTACCGAAATAACGATTAAAAACCTTTTCAAATGACTATCGTTACCCGGAAAATACCGTTACCGATCGTCTGTTCTGGAATCCCATTTCGCAAAAAAAAAAAAAAAAACTAATTCATATTTTTTACGGGAATTGAATTCGCTAAAGTGTTAGGGGGCGCGAAAGTAATTAGTACGTACTTTTATGTTACTAAATATAAGTTGTTTGAAGAAAAATAAAAAAACACTGGTTCATACAATTTAGAATTATTTTTAATTGATATCGAGAAAATATTTAAAGTTTCAACGTTTTTCAACAATAAAAGAAAGTGTTTTAGAAAAACATGTAAAATACAATTTTTTTTTTGGAAATTACACATACATTTCTGACAGTTATTTAAAATGCCAATTTTCAAATTATAAACTTTCTGGTGGTTAAAAAATATAGTTTTATATGGTTTTGGTTATTTTTCTTATATTAGTTGCAATTTCAATTTATTTCTATTATTGTCTATTCTATGTTAAAAAAAATCTTTTTTCGCAATTTAACAACTTAAATGTTTTATGTGAAAACAATCTAGACGATTTGACTGCTAAA
>CM037852.1:132056490-132121350 GCA_021234595.1 Delia radicum
ACGATTTGACTGCTAAAATATTTTTTTTTAACAAAAACTTTGAAAACACCCAAACGTACGAATTCAGGAACACTTATTTTTCAATTTTACGAATTTGAAAAATTTTAAGTTTTCAATTCCCCACTAATTCCAGAGCAGAGACGGATATAACTGAAATACCAATATCACTCAAATACCGTTACCGAAATAACTAAAATACCGTTATCGCTCAAATACCGATATAATTGAAATAGCGTTATTCTTAAAATACCGTTAAGGAAATAATTTGACGAGATTAGAAAAATTATAGCAGTAAAGGTAGACATACACACAAAAAAAAAAAAAAAAAAAAAAAAACAAGTCTTCAATTTATTTTTTGATCAATGGTAATAATCTTTTTTACTTCGAGCTCATATAATATATATTAGTTCTCATGTAGTGAGTAAACTAGTTTATATGAATGTTTGATGTTTGGCATAGGATTGTTACCGCTTTCAAAACGTGTTCTGATGATGGGAACCTAGAAAATTCCCGAAATAGATCTATCAACACATTCCTGAAAGGGTCAAAGAATAAATTTGAACACAAAAACTCTATAGATTATTTGTTAGGACAATATCCTAATAAAGAAATATAGAGTATGGCGTCGAACTTGAATAATTTTCATTTTCATAGTAAATAAATGTTTTAAAAATTTGATCATACCCAGTCATTGGAATTCAATAAGATCGGTGTTCATGCATCCATATACCAAAATAACTAAAATACTAGTAACGTTACCCTTAAAATACCGTTACCGAAATAACTGTAAAACCTTTATCCTTAAAATACCGTTAACGAAATAACTAAAACACCGATAAAAATATCGTTAGCAAAATAATTAAAATATCGTTGTCGCTAAAAAACCGTTACCGAAATAAAAGAAAATAGCGTTACCCTTACCGATAACCTCATTGAATCGGTTACCATCCATGCTTTTGAGCTGCTTGGCCTATTTTGTTTATTTTTCAATGCAAGAGCCAATAGGTTGGGCTAAAATGTATCCAATAACAAATTGGATGTATGAAATCTTAGCAGATCCCCTTTTTGAAAATATAATAAAATTGGATAAAATTTAGGTCAAATCAAATAAACAAAGTCAAATTTTAAACCGCGAAAAAACTATGATAAACTCTAAATTTTAGAGCACTGGCATTCTCTGGATTAGAAAATGTAACTTGCTAAGCAGTTTAAAATTTAATCGTATTGCACTAATATAAAAAAATTAGTAAAAATTTTTGTTAAAACTACTGAAAATAAGTTAAAATGATGTTGCAGAAAAACTGCTAAAATTAGCATTTTTATTTTTGCTAAATATTATTAAGATAAGAAGAGCAAAATTAAAAAAAAATATTTATTGTATTTGAGCTAAAGTTTAAATAATTGAAAGTAACAATTTAATTTGCTAAATCAGCAAAAAATTTGCTAAATATTAGCACTGACAAACATTTTTCTTTTTATGAGAATAGAAATCTGCCTTTCTAAGATCACCACTCTACAATTTTTTAGGAATTATTTCGGTAGATTTTAACAAAATTTACTATTATTTGCATTCAACTAAATTTAAGATGAATATAGCAAAAAAATTTTTAATATCACAGTTTTTCTTTGCTGAATAAAACTAAAATTTTGTAATTTTTTTTTGTTCTTACGTATACAACTAATCTTTAACAAGAAAATTTGCTAATTTTAGTAGTTTTTTCTGCAACATGACTTTTAACTAATTTTCGCTTTTTATGCTATTTTTACAGGTTTATTTCTATGAACGTAGAATTTTTTGAACTAGGTTTGGACCTTATTTTAAAGTTAATATATCTTAATTTAAAAACAGAAAAATTAAATCTTCTCATAGCGTTTGAGCCTCTTGATCCATTGTGATTATTTTTAAATTGCAGAAGTTAGTTGCAAAAATGAGCCATTTTTTGGTAAATATTAGTAGGGTAAGAATAGCAAAAATAAATCTGTTGAATCAAAAATTTAGTTATACATATTTAAGCAAATTTTTAGTTATCTGCTGAAATCAGCAAAACATTTGCAAACCAATTGTAAAAAAAGAAAATAACAAAAAAAAAATATTAAATTTTTAGTTTTTTTTCTGATTTTTTTTATGCGATTGTAGCAAAATATTCTGATATTTCAATGCAAATAAATTTAAGGTCAATATAACAAAAATTTTGTTAATCTTACAGGTTTTGTTTACTGTTTTTAATCTACTAATATTTAGCAAAAGTTTTTGCTGATTGTAACAGAGTAAATTGCTATTTTCAATTAACAAAATTTCAACTCGAATATTACTAAAGTTTTGTAAACTTAACAGTTTTATTTTTGCTGATCTTACTAATATTTAGTGAATAAAATCTGATATTTTTTGCAATTTTTTCTAAAACGTAGGGTAGAAGGGGAAGGTTTCGTCAGCAAAAACTTGAAAACTTTTTAGATTTTTTTTTTTGAAATTACAGCTATTGATATCAATTTTTTTGATATCAATCTTATGAATATATAAGTTTTCCATCAGAACTGTTTTATTTATAGCTGACAATTGTACAACATCAACTTGGCGAATTTACCCTATAGGTGGGTCAGTTTAGCCGATTTGAGTTACATTGGAAATCTTAAAAAAAGAAGTATAAGGAAGGGAGATAATTTATGTTTTAAACCTAAACTAAAGTTAAGATGTGTAAAATATTAGATAACAAAGAATTTAAAAAAAAAAAAAAAAATGATTGGTTGAGTAACGACAGCGCTATTAAAAATGTGGCGAATGCTCCCCCTTATACCCTAATTTTTTAACAAATTGTTAGTAGCTTTTTCTGCTGTTTTTAGATCTAATCTGGTTTTATAGGTTTATTTTAATAGGTTACATTATTGTAATTGGTAAAGATTTTAAATGATTAATTTTTAATCAAAAATATCGGACTCTACAGGTTGCAAAATCAAAGACAATTTGATAAATATATATTGGGCCAAGGAAAAACTCAACTGATTTTGGTTCGAATTCGTCCATAAATTTATATAATGCATCCTAAATGGGATTCCATGCTTGGCCGTACGAAATAGATCGCAAATACAATTTTAATAAAATTTGATCAATTTAGAAGACTCTTTTATTTAATATCGGTCCATATTTGAACCTAGTCGCTATGGAACGGTTTTTCAAATTATTTCGGTAACGGTATTTTAGGGATAACGATAGTCATTTGAAAAGGTTTTGAATCGATAACGGTATTTTGGCGGTATTGCCAGCCAACCATGTAAAGAACTATTTAAATTCACCATATACAAAATAGGTCTGTTTCACCTCATTAATGCGGGTGGGTACCCGCTGGAAACCAAATTATCTAAAACAACAATTTTCATACAATTTTGACAATAACACACTTTAGTAAAATTAGGTTCCCGCGGTAATCTATGTTAAACAAATCTAATATTTTTCAATATTCGGTTTTCTTAAATCATACTTACAATTCTAATAATAGCGCTGTATCTGAACGTGATTCATGCACGGCATTTAATTTAACAATATTCTCAGCTTCCCTACATAACATTAATACAGCTATTTCATGTTTAATCTCCCTATCGGATGATTGGGCTCGCCGGCGACGTTTTAGAAATTTTGCTGCAAAATGTGTACCAGAATTTTTATGTATAGCACGGCGTACAGCTGCAAATTTGCCTCTGAAAATAAAAAAAAAAAAATAAGACAAAACAAAATTATAAATCAGTTAAAATAAACTACAAATATCAATAAAATATTCCAAATAAACAAGTTACAAAAAGGAGGAAATGCGTCATTTTATTTAAACCTCCATATTTGTAAAGCAATCGAAAAACGTTTTCATTTTAAATTTAAAAAATTAGCCATATCAGAGAAAAAATAATAAACAATTATGTTTAACACGAAAAAATTTGTAGTGAATCATAAAATTAGTTTTTAAGAACACTACTACACTAAAACTACTAAAAATTAGTTAAAAATGACGTTGCATGAAAAACTGCTAAAATTAACGAATTTTTTTTTTTGCTAAATATTAGTAGAACTAGAATAGCATAAATGAACTTTTTAAATCTACAAAATTTTAGTTACATTTGAGATAATTTTAGTTAATCGAAGGTAACTGCTATAATCAGCAACAAATTTGCTAAATATTAGTAGACAAAAAAAGTCACAAAACCAATTTAAATTTCTTAAAGTTTTTTTTTATGCGAATAAAAGTCTGGCCTTCTGAATTGGCAGTCAACAAAATTTAAATTTTAATGAATTAACCCATTCCTGCCTATTGGGTATTTAAATACCCAAAAAGGAGCCATCTTAAAAAAATTATAGCTAAAGCCAGGTAAGAGTTGCATCAAATTGATTTTTACAGGTAGGTGGAGAAAGGATTAAAATACTTTAGGAAAATGTTGGTCAAAATTCGGGGTTGGTAATTATCTGTTCAAATGTCTGCAAATTTACATATTCTGAAAAATTGAAAGAAAGAATTGAAATTACCTCTGAAAAATTGGAGAAGCGACACATCGGAAAACTTTATTGTTGGCTAATAGTGTTAGATATTTTTTAAAGTGCAAAAAATTTGTAGCTGGGTAGGACCACTCACTTGGGCTACAGGTATGATTTCATGACATGACCATTAAAATACGTATTTAACAGTTTTATGAAGTACCCTTGCTTGAAATATCTATTATTTTTAAGTAAAAATGAAGAGTTTTACATGAAAGAGCATAACAAAATAATTTAATTAAAAAACCACAGAGGAATTATTTTATATCAGTGGTTAATTCATAAGTCCCAAGTATGGGAAATCGAAAAGAAAATTATATCAAATAACTTCCAAAACCTTTAGTAAAGAATGTGTGAAATTTCATCGATTTTGGACAATGGAATCGGGTGTCAGGCATTAATGGGTTAAGAACATCAAAAACAAAACTGTTAACTTTACAAAATTTAATTTATATTCGAGTTGAATTTTTTTTATATGAAAATAGTAATTTACTCTGCTAAAATTAGCAAAAACTTTTACTAAACATTTGTAGATTGAAAACAGTGAATTAAAACTGTAATATCTAAAAAATGTTTGCTATATTTACATTAAAAATAATGTTATCCCACAAACCGGTTTAAGCTTTTTGCAAATGAAATTTATACCAAATGTTCGTAACGAAAAATTTCTACTTTAGGTGATATGAGCCAAATTGGTTAAGAGCGTATCTCAAAAACTAATCCATATAAATAATATAATAATAAGTTAAGGCATAAACAATTCCTCTTACGAATCTATAATTACTCTAAAAATTGCACTTTTTGTGCTTTTGCTTAAGAAGATATGGCGATTTCCTTTATTCGAGAAACGCGAAATTTAGGGGAAAAGCATCTTAACTTCACTAAATATAATCTGCTACTAAACATAATCTTTCTGCCAAATTCCATAAAAATCCGCCCATACGTTTTTAAGTTAAGACGATTTCCTTTAAAGGTATTCTATTGGAATCCTGTATGTCCTTAGACCAAAATAAGAACATTTTTTAAAAGCCTACACAGAAAAAATTATCCACCTAAAATACCCAATTAAAGATTTGATTTGAATTTAATTTGTTTCTAAACAAATATTTAATTGAATCAATTAATATTTTAATTGACTTTTAAATAGATAAATACATATTTTTTTTAGACACAATTATCATATTATTTCATAAATAGAAAATTTTCAGTATAAAATACCAAATACATTTGAAGTTAACAAACAAAACAAGCACACACACAAACAGACTCAGCATTGCAAAAAACACACATACCAACGTATAGATCACACACTTTTTTGTGAGTATCATATTTTTCTTTTTGTAGAAGGTATTTATAACTTTTTAAAGGTTAATTGATAGTATCATTGCTGTGCAAAATCAATTAAAATATTAATTGATTCAATAAATTTTTTAATTGTAACCCGTTTTTAGTTTTTTCTGTGTAAGCTTCAATCTTACTTTGTTATTAGTATCAATGGTTTCTAGTCAACATAATATATGTTTTCAAAATTTTTGAAAATTATGTTCATTTTACAATATTTTACAAAATTCGCTTCTAAATCGTGACATGCACACCAAAAATGACTTGACAAATTATTTTGAAAATTAAGTTTTCTATTGAAATAGCTTAATTTCTTATCAAAAAACACATTTTTTTTTTTTTTAAAAGAGAAACAACACTCAGGAAATTCTTCCTATTAATTAATGTGTGGCTTTCTTTGGAAAGGGGATAGTGGTGAAAGATGAAGGGCTTCAAACATGGCAACACTGCAATTGCGCGAGATGATAAGTCTTAGAACAGTTGTTGCTTGCCACCTGATGTAGAGTTGGCGAATTTATTGAAGCTTTTTGTTTCATAGCCCTGATTCATTATTTTACTTCGGTGGGGTTAAGTGCTATGGGAACACCGAAGGTGGGCGCAGCGATACATATATGTGATAGAAAACTCATACATATTATTTTTTCTAAATTGATGTTGTCGTCACCGGGAATCGAACCCGGGACCATCTGTGTAACAGACCAAAGCGCTAACCATTACACCACAACGCATTTATGGCCAATTTAAAATACACCGCGGGCGGCTTGCTATTTAGAGGACTAAAAATGTCCCATTTCTTAATAATTTTTTTTTTGTGTACTAATATTTAGCAGATTAATTTGTAACTTCCAATTAACTTAAATTTAGCTCAAACATAACTAAAAATTTGTAGTTTCTTACTAGTATTTAGCTAAAAAATCTGCTAATTTTAGCAGGTTTTTCTGTGAAGTAATTTGAACTAATTATTAGTATTTAGTTTTAGCAAAACATTTGTACTCATTTTTTTATTTATTAGTATGAATTTGTTGATAATAAGTAAACATTGGTACACTCATAAAAAAAGCCCGTACAAATAGTTTAAAATTCAGCAGCGACAATAGAAAATAGTATCTGAATTTGGGCCAATAGAATCTTCAAAGAAGATGAGAAAATTTAGGTGACCTAAATTTTAGAAGAAATCAATTTGAGTTGACATTGTAGTTAAATTAACTAAGAATTTAGCTAAATCAATAGAAAATTTCCGCTAAAAAGGTCTTTCCGAATCTGACCAGAGGCAGGTTCATAATATAAGTAATTAATAAAGAGTACTTAATAGGTACGGATTAACGATTTGGCTCTTTTTCGCTTAGTTTCCGAGATATAGCATATTTTATGCTTTTAAAATAAAAAAGTTGAGAAAATAACGCCATACACAAGCGGAGATATACAAAAATAATGGCTTGAAAATAAATGTGGTATAAATTAATTGACAAAATTTGTAAATTTGAGACTCATAAATTATTAAATTTTATTTCGAAAAATTAGTTCAAATACGGATAAAAAATTTTCTTGGGGTAAAAAGAGATAAATATGTAATAACTTTAGCTAAATAACTGATTTAAACCATGACAACAGGAAAAATTACCTCAACTTAATTGGAACTAGTTTAAAAGACTTTTGAACTAACTTTTTTTTATGAGTATACATTTTTACATAAATATATTGATTTATTTAAAAGCTGATAAAAGTTAAAAGCTGATAAAATTATGTATTACTAATTTGTTGAATGAATGTAAGTTTGATATACAGTTATTAAAATTAAACATAATTTGTTGAAATTATGTCAAATTAAAACAAAATTTGTTGAAATTTATAAAAATAAAACAAAAGTAAGTAAAAATTATTTTATTTTCTGTTCAGCTAACTTTACAAACGAAATTCTTTTAAGTGTATAAACAAATTTAGAAAATTTATTTTATTTTTAGGTTATTTGACGAAAAAAAACACGGCTAAAAATAAACCGGTAATATGTAATTTTGTTTGTACATTTTTTTTTTTTTTTTGTCATAATTTAATGTGTTTTTTGGCAAGTTTTCCTGTTTATGTGTTTATATGTTTGAATGTAGGTACACATATTTTGCGTTATTCTTTTGTTGGTAACACATAATATAGCTGGACATTGTGTTGGTGAATGAAAATTGTTTGGTTTGATTTGCCAGTCTAGTGGAGGTATCGTACAATATTTGGGCGTCATGCTTGGAGTAATCAACAAGTTTTTGTTAACTATGAATATTATTTTGTAGTGCGAGTATGATTTTTGGTCTGTTGTATGTAGTTGGGGAACCAAACAAGAAAACCAGACAGTTTGGGATGCTTTCAAAAATGTTTACATGTGTGTTGAAAGAATATATGTATACTACATACATACATATAATATTCACTTGAATACGAAATATAAAAAAAAAATATTCAAGTAATTATATGCAAATTTTATTTTGTTGTTGTTAAAAAAAAAACATATGTTCGTTTTTATTAAACATTTAACTAAAAAAATGTTTTGGAATTTATTTAAAGTTTTGAACAAATATGCATATCTTTGTGTTATATTCAAACGGAGCTATTTACATTTTTTTTTTATAGAAAATGAGGTATTGATGAAAAATATTCACTACCGTAGCTACCGTCTATGATATTATTTTCAAATTTAAAAGATCATTCTAACACTGTTTTTTTTTTTTTTTTTTGTAAAATAAAATTGAGCTATCTTCATAAATATTTATTTTTGAATGTAAATGGGCTATCACAGTACTTTTTTGATTTTATTATTTTCTAACAAGGGGAGTATCTCGATGGGTTCTCTCCGATCTTAATGAAATTTGGATACATATGTGGTAAAGAGAAAAAAAAAAAGAATAAGGGACATGTATTTGCTTTTAGCGATCCAATGTCATGTTTAGGTGTTAAAAATAGGGGTCAAACATTACCCAATTTTTTGTATTTTCGGCTTGTTTTGAATTTTTTTTTGAGAAACTTGAGACAAATGGGGTACTAAATAAACGAGTTTTTAGAGACGCATTAACTTTTATACGAATACTTTCAATTATTTTTGTTATTAAAAAAAAATGTGTTTAAAGTGGCAATAAAACTGGCGCTTTGTTAAAGAATTCTAGTTGTATTAAGCAAAAAAAAAAATATGCATATTAATGCTTATTAAATTAAATTAAATATTTTTTTTTTTTTTGTTATTAATTAATAATCATATAATTACAAATTATATACTATTACCCTAACCGATCACTAGCTACTATGGCCTTCGGCAAGTTGTAGCGAAAACAGACCAATGCCGCTGGTGGCAATCGAACCCACGACCCCCACACTGATAAGCCAGCACGCTACCAACTAGCCTACCGGGGCGCACGTTATTAAATTTAATCGAGGGGGTGTCTGAGCTTTTTTCCGAAATTTTTCGTCATTGTTCAGCTTTTATGCGACTTTTTCCGAAGAGCTTTTTAAGCTTTACATATTTCAAATAAATGGCAACCCTAACACACTACAGAGGCAAAATTGGAATCCAAAGAAACTGAATTTACTTTACACTGAAATGATTGATATACTTAATGGTGGAAAAATTACAGACTGGAAAAAAATTGGTTGATTATCTAAAGTCAGCATTACAATACAGAACATTTTTAATACAAGAGTGTAATTAAATATTTT
The DNA here is from genome assembly GCA_021234595.1 of Delia radicum. Classification (NCBI taxonomy): domain Eukaryota; kingdom Metazoa; phylum Arthropoda; class Insecta; order Diptera; family Anthomyiidae; genus Delia; species Delia radicum. The sequence goes on from CM037852.1 coordinate 132,066,041, forward strand.
GTTAAAAAATTTTAAAGTTTATTTTTTAAGGTTATCGACAGAAGTTCTATAAAAACATTGTCGATTATTACTTTCAATTTTCTAATTTTCAATAAAATTTATTTTATAAATTAAGATGAAATTTTTAAACAAAAATTTATTGTAAATAAAGAAAATCTTACTACTAATAGTGTGCTCAAAAAAAATCTGAATTTTATTAGTTTCAGACATGTTTTTATACAAAAATGTATTAACTTTGTCCCCACTTTGTTAACCCTTAAACGTGTGATTGGGCCGCAAAAAAATACTTGTCCCTTAATTTTTTTTCTTTATCACATATCCTAATTTCACTAAGATCGGAAAGAACCCATTGGCAGACTCCGCTTGAAGTGATACAAGTGTGTTTTTTCTTTATAGAGCAATTCCATATGAAAACGATCAAAATTGGCAAATTTTTGGACGACACCTCTCCGATTTTAAAATAAATAGTCTCAACCGATTGCCCAGCAAAAAATAATGTACCTACATATTTTTTTTTTTTTTTATAGTGACTGGTTTAGTGGTGGTGTGCACCACTGTCATGTGACAAAATTGAAGAATTCTTCATAAGGGACCTCATTGAAAGTTGTTTTAAAAACTACTAAAGCGATCGCAACGAGTGATAGCTCGTTGGAAAGGTATTGAATCAGGCTTTAATTGAAAAATAAAGTTTTCCTAATTTTTCTCAGAAATTTACCTTTTTTCCCATGAAAATTAAATTTTCCCATGAAAATTAAATTTTCCGATTTTCCACAGAAGCTCCTAAATTTTCCGGCTAATTTTATTTTTTTTGGATTCCTCATAATTTTTGCTTTAAGAATCAGCAATAAAAAAATGGGCCCCGACTCCTTGTTTGGACAGGAGAAGAGCATTTAAGAGACCACCTTGTTCTCATTGTTTTTATATTTTTATAATTGAATTATTTTTAATTATTTAACAAGAAAAATTAGGAAAATTTTATTTTTCAATTAAAGCCTGATTCAATACCTTTCCAACGAGTTATCACTCGTTGCGATCGCTTTAGTAGTTTTTTTTAAAACAACTTTCAATGAGGTCCCTTATGAAGAATTCTTCAATTTTGTCACATGACAGTGGTGCACACCACCACTAAACCAGTCACTATAAAAAAAAAAAAAAAATATGTAGGTACATTATTTTTTGCTGGGCAATCGATTGAGACTATTTATTTTAAAATCGGAGAGGGGTCGTCCAAAAGGTGATCGCTTTCATATGGAATTGCTCTATAATAACGGTTTTGTACACAGAGAGAAAAATGTTGGTATTTGCCAACTGTAATTCGGATACTACGACTACAATTCGGTTATTACGAACTTCAGTCGGTTGGTACAACTGAACATTAGTTTTTATAACAAAGTTCGCTTAATTCAAATGAATTTTAGTTGTAACCCAAAAAATATTCAGAAATCTAATGTAAATATCGTTGTACTAACTGAATTTATATGTTGTTACCATAAAAGTGCACTTTTCAATTCGGTTGTCACTTTATTTCTCTCTGTGTATATTTATAATAGGCTTGTTACGAATCTGGTCTCAGAAAACTTTCAACTGCTACCAAAATTAAAAATTATTGAACAAACTAATTATTTGAACATAATTTACATAAAATATAATTATCAGCGCTAGTAAAACATTTTGACCAGCCGGACCGGCAGCTAGTAAACTAATCACTGGTTTTTACAAGACGTTCGACGCTACACGAATGAGTGACTCCATGTATTTTGTTTTTACATTGCATGTATTTTGTTATTGTTTTTTCGTTCGTGTAAATAAAAACGTCATCTAAAAACAGGGTATACATTCGAATATGCTGAATTTATTGAACATATCCACTTTTTTAAGTTAGCACTCTTTTTCGCAATATTTGCGATTTTAAATTTTATGCAGAAACAGTTAATATTCAATACAATTTGTATAGCTTATGTTATACACTTAGAATACTATATAGGTCAATACCACTGCAAATGTAGTTAAAAGAAAATGAAATTTCACTTGAAAAAAGGACGACTTACATTTCAGTAAATTTAACTAACATTGCCATTTGTTTTTTAATGTTCAAAAAATGAACTACAATTGTAGTATAAATGAACCACATATGTGATAAAAAATAAACAAACATTTATTTGTTTTATTTTTTTAAATAAAAAAAAAACCAAAAATAAAATGTTTTTTTTTTTGTTTTCCTGAACACTTGTTTGGAAGTAGATAGCTCCGTTTGAACATAAGACAACAATATAAGCAAAATGATGTAACTTAAGTTGTATTATTGGTACATCATTTGGATACCAATTTTACCCATATTTTCTACACTAAAAAAAAAGTCAAGCAACATTTTTGCTGGGAGGATCTTTGCAGAAGAATTGCTAATGTCAGCAAAAAAAAACTTGCTAGATTCAGCAAAAAGAATTACCTTGACAAATAGGCTTTAAATCTGAAATCAGAGATGGAAAGTGCTTATTGGGAACAAAATTTTTAAAGTTATATAGACTTTGGTTTGTAACCATCTAAAGTAGAACGAAATGTAATGGAACAAGTGGAATTGGAACACAAAGCACATGGAGTGAAATGGAATAGAACAGGGAACGAAATTGAAATGGTCAGTGTGTTGTAATTAATATTATCACATATATTGATAATTGATAACAAAAAAAACATAAGTCACCATGTGCCAATTTTATAAAAATTAATCCATCGGGATACTTACGGAACCTAATTAATATCGGGTTGCATTGCGTTGATCAAGTTTTGCAAAAATTTTGTCCGTTTCGATCAATATTATTGAAATTTTTTTTTTAAATTTAACCAATCAGAACAAAGTATTTAAAAATAGAATATTCTGATTGGTTGATATTTGATAGATGGATAAATAATATTGATCGTTTATACTTGAATAACCATATTTTTTTTGTTTTTTACTGAATAACCAAATTTTTTAAAAATGTGTACACTGTTGTGTACAAGGGCAGTAAAAGAGTTAAACAAAAATTAAAATACGAATTCGTTGTTAGTTTAATCTCATATTTTTTCTGATTTCCCGATTATTTGTTTCTAATTTTGTCGGATAACTTCGTTAACGGTATTTTGAGGAAAACGATATTTAAATTTTTTCGGTAACTGAAATATCGTTACCCCTAAAATACTGTTACCGAAATAAACGAAAATAGCGGCACCCTTACCGATACCCGCATCGACTCGGTTAACATCCATGTATTTTAGCGATAACGGGTTATAGTATTTCAGTTATATCAGTAACGTTATTTTACGGATAACGGGCTTTAAGTTATATCGGTAACGGTATTTTAGGGTTAACGATAATTAGTTAAAAGTTTTGGAATCGATAACAGAATTCCAGGTATTGAATGCCAACCATGATATTTTCCGTTTAAATAAATTTTAAGATTTTTTTTTTTTATCAATGTTTAAAAAAAATTCACCACCTCTTTGTAGTAAATGATTTAATTAAATTATTTTCTATAATTCATTTGATTTAAGACACACGACAATTGTCACATATGCAGGCAATAAATTAACGAAAAAAATTTTTCAAATTCTCCGTCTAACATCTCACATGCATACTAAATCATTTGCCGGAGCAAAAAAAAAAAAAAAAACGCGATAGCATTTAAACAACATTGGACTCAAAAACGACAAACATCAATGACAGACAATATCACATTGGAACCATAAATCGTGTACACATCCTTCTTCTAACAAATATACAGAAAAGAAGATCATTAGTAATTCAAACAGAGGTGTTAAAGAATAAATGAAATGTTGTACAAGTTTTGAAAGAATTCCTCATTGCTTAAGCAATAATAGCAAACGCTTTAAAATTGGAGTAAAAAAAAAAACAGTAGAGAAGGTATCGGAAAAGTAACTGCAGTTTGCAAAAGTTGACTATCATGACTTTATTTTTGAAAAATTTTTTTAGAAGATTTCGATAATTTTTTTTTTTTTGGAAATTATACCTAAAACTTTAAATTATATATTATTTTTTCAAGATGTCGTGATAACATTCGAAAAAACAAACTCTTTTGGCAAATTTATTTTAAGCTTGACTGGCTTAATTAATTTTTGAACAACCTTTTAAATATATGGTTCTCAATTGCAAAAAAAAAACAATTTCTTTATTATGTATTTTCTTTTTAAATGAATTAACTCCTTTAAGTCCAATCTATTTATAAGGGCATCGAGACAACATAAAAAATATGTTAGTCATACAAACAGGGAACTTAAACCAATTAGAAACACAAGCCTAGTTTAAAATAACAAACGAACAACACCAACAACAACAACAACAACAACAACAACTGCACAACGAAATAATCATTTATATTCTTTAGTTTTACTCCAGGTGATAAAGAGAAGTTCAATTTTACTGTTGTTTGTTTGTCATGTAGTTTATGGTGACCATTTTTAAAATAGACACTTGTGTAACCATTATTTTATAGGCTCTTAAAGTCTTCTCCTTTAAAAACCATGGATGGTAACCGATTCGATGCGGGTATCGGCATTATTCGTTATTCGGTAACGGTATTTTAGGGGTCACAATATTTCAGTTATTTCGGTATCAGATTTTTAGCGTTAACGGTATTTTATTTATTTCGGTATCGGTAACGCTATTTTCCTTTAATTCGGGAACGTTATTTTAGGGATAACGGTTTTTCAGTAACGCTATTTTAAGGATTACGTTATTTAAGTTATTCAGGTAAAGTCAATGCACATCCATAATTTTAGCCCCATTATACCTGAATTCTAGTGACTACAGATCAAAACTTTCTATTACCTGGTAATAAGTTTGGGAATACGAAATTCAGGTCGGTTAATGGTTACATTTCTATTACAAGCCCTTTTATTTTAACAAGTGAATCCCCATTCTGGTAACACCTTAAAAACCACATATTCCCTTCAGTATAAATGTAATGTTTTTTTTTTGAAAATTAGATTTTTTATATTGGGTATTAAATTAAAATTTGAAAATTTTTAAATAAAAATATACATAACATTTTTTATAAGTTTTGGGTGGAAAAATAAACTTTTTATAATAAGAAGGTAACATGTTACTTTTCAATTACTAACCCATTTTAGATTAGATCAGAAGGCACTATGCACCGCGACCAATGTAGGTCTTTTGTGCTGCCTAAAGTTACCTACAGATTCAAGCTACCTATAAAGCCAATTATCCTATTAGGGAAAATGTTCGCGATGTCGGAAGGCGAAATGAAGCGATCACCTAGAAACCTAAGTCTCCTATCACAAAGCCTGGGACATTCGCAGAGAACATGCTCCGAGGTCTCAGACACCATCTCACAAAACCTACACATATCCGTGTCCGATTGACCCTTCCTGTGCAGATGGTATCTGAGATTACAGTGTCCAGTTAAGTACGACGCCAGGGTCCTCAAACCCCCCCTCCCCCTTTCAAGCGACAAGAGTCGCCTCGACCCCCTACTGGAAAAAGAGATCAATCTCTTAGCCTGGCGCTGACCAGGAGAGTTTTCCCAGTATCCTGAGAATTCAGACTCTCTCCATGCCCTGAGCCTTTCCCTAATATACCCCGCAGGTATTCCACAGAATGGTTCAGGACCAATAAAGGGCCTTCGGGCCCCGCGGTTGGCAAGACAATCTGCCCCCTCGTTGCCCTCATGCCCCTCATGACCAGGAATCCATCCCAAGGTTAGAGAGTGGCCCCTACCGAGCCTATTGAGAGTCTGAATGCATTCCATGACCAACCCAGACGACACCTTATAAGCCATTAAGGCCCTCAGTGCAGCCTGACTGTCAGAAAGAATGTAGATGCGAGATCTGAGCGTTCCCCTTCGCAGGCATTCCCCTGCACAGACACAGATGGCCCAAATCTCCGACTAAAAAATGGACGGATATTTTCCCATAGGTAAAGCACGCTGGAAGCCTGGTCCAAAGACGCCCGCACCCGTGTTCCCATTCGACTGCTTAGAGCCATCAGTAAACCACAACTGAGAACCATCTTCCGGTTCCCAGAATTGATTGGTTCACATGTCTCTGTCAAACAACAACACATCAAAATATCTATCAAAGATCCACTCCGGTGACACTCTGTCCGCAACCTTACCTTACCTTACCTTAACCCCTTATTTAAACCTTAAATTTTAATAACGAATATTATTTTAAAATTGTCAAATTTGTAGTAAAAATTTAATTATATAACACTTTATGTAGAAACGAATTAATTACACCATAAAAACATTTAAAAATGGGACTTTGGTGTTACTAATGGACAATCAGTAATAACAACGGTTGCTAAGTAATGCAAGGGTAAGGAGTTAACTTATTAACAGGTAACATGTTCCGTAATACCAACCTATTACCGAGGTTTTGCTGGATAGCTAGTTTATGATCAAAATTTGGGAAAATATTTATCTATTTACAGCGATTACTTTTTCTGATTTTGCCAGATTATTTCTGTAACGGTATTCAAGGATAAACTATTTCAATTATTTCGGTAACGGCATTTCAGCGAAAACGATATTGCAGTTATTTCGGTAAGAATATTTTAAGGATATTGGTATTTTAGTTATAAACGGTAACGGTATTTTACGGATAACGGTAATTCAGTTATTTCAGTAACGGTATAAAAGGGAAAGGGTTTTGAATCGGGAACGGTATTTTAGCGGTATTGCCTGCCATCCCTGTTTAAAACAATTACGTCTGGTTTAGAGTCAACTCCTTCGTAGTTGTTTTTTTCACCCAAACAACATTTACAACTATTTGTCTTTTATTACGTTTTGTTGCTAGAGTAGTCGTCGTTGTTGTCAATGAAGTTTGGTGAGTAGTTGAAGTGAGTGTGTCAGGGCCGTAGATAGGGGGGACGGGCCCCTTCAAAATGGTTTTACAAACTTGAAAATTGTAAACACTAGATTGATATCAACAAATATTTAAACATTTATTATAAAAACTGGAAAATTACCTGTTCAAAATTTGTGAACATGAAACATATTTTGTATATAGAGTACATTACGTTTTTTAACGCGAAAAGGTACAAAATACCACGAATAAAAACAAACCGAAACCGGTTTTAACCTGTTTCTTAATAAACACCGTAACCGAAAAAAGATTTTTCGAACAAACTGAAAATCGGTTTTCTAAATTCGTTGGTTTTTTGGACACTCTAATAAAAGTAAAATTCATTTAACTTTTCCAATTGAAAGTTCCCCAGATCCAAAAGATCTTTTTCTATAAACTCTTAGTTTTCTTAACTTTTAACTCCAAAGAATAACATTAAATATTAAAAACATTTGTAATTCAAATGATTTTTTTTTATAAAAAGCAAGACTTCAAGGATTCTTTTAAAGAAAAGTTTTCATATTTTTTTTTTAGTGAAATGATAACTTTCATGAAATTTTGAATAGCTTAATGTTGTTGTTGGATCAAATGAAAATTTGCTTTCATTCGCTAAGTTGATTGATTTTGGTTGAAAGCCATAAGCAATTTTTTTAGACTTTAAAACTTAGATTAATACAATTGCCACACTCTCCAATTGATCTTGCCGGAACCAAGTTTGATTAAGGAAAACAATTTTTTTTTTTGAAAACAAATTTTTTTTTTTTGGAGATCTCCCAAAATAAATTCTTGGCTACGACCCTGAGTGTATTCATCGTAGTTGTTGATCAATGTTTATATTATTATTCTGCTAGTTGAAGGAGCAGCAGTAAGTAGATTTTACAATTGGAAAAAAATTCTTTTGTAGCCACTCTGTCCATATGTAGATGCATATTTTGTGTTACAGCACCACAACAGACAGACGGACAACACACAAACAACACCAGCTTTAGTTGATGTTGTTTGCCGGAAGCATTCAACACTTAGTCGCCGCTTTATTAAGGTGGCACGTACTTTGTCAAAGGCGTCGCGTTTGTCGTTCTGTAGTTGTAAAAACCAAAAGCTAGTTGATTTTAATGTTGTTATTATTGTTGTATTCATAGTTGTTCCCTGTTAGCCACAGCCTGTTAGTTACAACAACAACAACAACAACAACAGTAAAAAGAGGCATTTACGATGCGTCATTCATTGGTGCAATGGGATCTATTTCAATGGCAGATCAGTATACTATTTACAAAATATACACTCTAAAAAAAGTGTAAATAAACACAATATTTCATGCAAATATTTAGTAAAATGTTTGCTGCTTTTAGCAAATTAAATCGTCATTTGTAACAAACTAAAATTTAGGTCGTTGTGGTGTAATGGTTAGAGCTGTTGGGCTGTTACACAGAATATTGCGGGTTCGATCCCCTGCGACGACAACATTGAGTAAAAAAATAAATATGTTTATAATTAAATCAGTTATTTAGCTAAAGTTATTAGTTATTTCATTTCAACACAAGAACAAATTTCATCCGTATTTGAACTAGCTTTTCAAGCTAATAATTAGTAATTCGTGATTCTCAAATTTACAAATTTGGCTGTTAATTTTAAACAAAAATGTGCTCAAACCATTATTTTTTTTTTCTCCGCTATCAGTCTCACTTGTAGATGGCGTTATTTGCTCATATTTTAATTTTTTATAATCATAAAATAGGGTATATCTAAGAGAAATCTTATAAGAGAAATAGAGCAAAATGGAAAAAATCGTTTCTCTGTATGAAAATAGTAATTACACAAATATGACAAATTTCCAATTTTGGAAGGACCACCACTTGCAATACATCATTTTCGCATAATCTACGTTGATCACAAACATGTCAAATATTTTAAAATCGTTAATATTTCAACTTTTTAATTCTCTTTGAACACTCAGCTTTTTTGCACAATACCGTGGAATCGAACATAAAATTTACAAACTTTTTATAGTTTTAAAATTTATGGCTCTTAAGTTTAAATATGAGTACAATAATTTATATTACTGTTCAAGGATGTTTTCAGGATTCTGTAGGGAATTGGAAATTTCTCATCTTTCAGGATAAGTCCTCTAGTTTTAACCGCAGATATGGGAAATTGATATTTTATAATAACAGCAAGAAATAATCGAATATTTCTTGAAATATTTGCAAAAAAAAAAAAAAATTCTTAAACTTTATTAAAAAGCTTTATAGTTTTAATGAAACTATTTTTAATAAAACGTTTTCATTAATCGTATGATCTTTTGAATAATTAAAATGAAATCTTTCATAACATTTGATGAAAAACTGCATTAATTTAATAAAAAGTTTCAATGGACGAATACCAGTGACACTTCATAGATCTAATGCAAAAATGCTTTGATATCATGCAGATAATCCAGTGTAGTAATAAATATTGACCTGCCTCTGGTCAGATCCGGTAGCTAAATATTAAGCTAATTTAGATCATTTACCTACAATTGCTAGGTCACTACATTGCTAGGTCTGTCAAAAAAACAGAGTAGTATTTGGAAGATGACAAAGCCAATTGTGACAATTTTTTGTTGTTGTTTTGGTTTTTCTTTGATATTTTAAATTTTGAATCTCGCTCCTAGACGAGGACAAGAAATTCTCATTGAGTTTGTGATTTAACATAACAAATATCTCTAGAAATTCTAATAACAAAGTCCCCTGAAGATTTCCTTAGGCAGGAATGAAATCCGGATAGGGACACGCCTACATCAGATTGCTTTTCACAATTTGTTAAATAAGTTTTGGGATTTTAGCACATTTAATTACTATAAATGCAATTAATGTTTATCCCGATGAAAATAAATTTAAATAACAAATATGCAGGTGCTTGTGCAAATTTAAATGTAACTGACACTAATAGAAAACATATGATTTTCTATTGTTGATTTACTTGAATAAACGTCACTACATTGCTAGGTCTGTCAAAAAAACAGAGTAGTATTTGGAAGATGACAAAGCCAATTGTGACAATTTTTTGTTGTTGTTTTGGTTTTTCTTTGATATTTTAAATTTTGAATCTCGCTCCTAGACGAGGACAAGAAATTCTCATTGAGTTTGTGATTTAACATAACAAATATCTCTAGAAATTCTAATAACAAAGTCCCCTGAAGATTTCCTTAGGCAGGAATGAAATCCGGATAGGGACACGCCTACATCAGATTGCTTTTCACAATTTGTTAAATAAGTTTTGGGATTTTAGCACATTTAATTACTATAAATGCAATTAATGTTTATCCCGATGAAAATAAATTTAAATAACAAATATGCAGGTGCTTGTGCAAATTTAAATGTAACTGACACTAATAGAAAACATATGATTTTCTATTGTTGATTTACTTGAATAAACGTCACTACATTGCTAGGTCTGTCAAAAAAACAGAGTAGTATTTGGAAGATGACAAAGCCAATTGTGACAATTTTTTGTTGTTGTTTTGGTTTTTCTTTGATATTTTAAATTTTGAATCTCGCTCCTAGACGAGGACAAGAAATTCTCATTGAGTTTGTGATTTAACATAACAAATATCTCTAGAAATTCTAATAACAAAGTCCCCTGAAGATTTCCTTAGGCAGGAATGAAATCCGGATAGGGACACGCCTACATCAGATTGCTTTTCACAATTTGTTAAATAAGTTTTGGGATTTTAGCACATTTAATTACTATAAATGCAATTAATGTTTATCCCGATGAAAATAAATTTAAATAACAAATATGCAGGTGCTTGTGCAAATTTAAATGTAACTGACACTAATAGAAAACATATGATTTTCTATTGTTGATTTACTTGAATAAACGTCACTACATTGCTAGGTCTGTCAAAAAAACAGAGTAGTATTTGGAAGATGACAAAGCCAATTGTGACAATTTTTTGTTGTTGTTTTGGTTTTTCTTTGATATTTTAAATTTTGAATCTCGCTCCTAGACGAGGACAAGAAATTCTCATTGAGTTTGTGATTTAACATAACAAATATCTCTAGAAATTCTAATAACAAAGTCCCCTGAAGATTTCCTTAGGCAGGAATGAAATCCGGATAGGGACACGCCTACATCAGATTGCTTTTCACAATTTGTTAAATAAGTTTTGGGATTTTAGCACATTTAATTACTATAAATGCAATTAATGTTTATCCCGATGAAAATAAATTTAAATTGTCAATGTACTTAACAGTCTAGTTAGTTAAAATTTGTAACTTACTTTTTTTTAGTTAAAATTTAGGTCACCCAAATTTAGCAGACTGATTCTCAACTTCACGTACTACACTAAGGATATTATGTAGGTAAACCCGACAGCAATTGTAGTTAAAAACAAATGAAAATTTACTTCATGAAAGGACGACTAACATTCCATTAAATTCAACATTTGTCATTTGTTTTTACTGTTCAAAAAATTACTAACAATTGTAGTAAAAATACACTACATATGTTAGTAAAAAAAAACAAACATTTATTTTTTAAATAACAAAAAACTACTGTAAAAAATGAATGTAAAATCATAAAACAGTCATTTGACGTGGTTTGTTTTTTTAAATGAACGACAAGGTTAGTAAAAATTAAATTTGTTCTACAAATGACTGACATTTACGTTAAAAATAAAGAAACTGTATTGCAACCCGAACAACTACAATTTTTTAAAGCAGAAGTTCACTGATTGTATGTTCTGTTGTGGCTGCATTTTTAACTATTTGTACGGACTTTTTTATGAGTGTACTATAGACTGGGCCATGCTTATATGAAAAAATAAAAGTATATTCCGATTCTTTCGACACAAGCTTGCTTTTATCAAAAAATTTTATCAATCGGACGATATTTAAAAGTCGCTAGTATTTGCTATTATAGTATTACGTGCAATTACTAGTTTTTCAACGTTATTGTATTTGTTTATATTTTTCTGACTGTGTATTCTAGTTTACAGTCTATTTATATAATTTGGTCATAGTCAATACTATTTCTAATCTTTTCTGTGATCTCAACTTATTCTAAACTCATGATAAACTCTAAAAAATAAGCCCATCCCTCTCTATAATTATATAATATACTCTAAAAGCAGAGTTAAAAGAATAATACGCAAAAATAAAGTTAATTTAGAGTATTTATTTCCGAAAAATAGTTTGGCCTCCTAAATCCTTCCGAGTTTTGGACCATTCTTTTTTTAACCGTCTTACCCGAACAAAAATGCTTTACTGATCAATATTGCGGAGATGTCTTTAAAATATTTTTTATTTTATTTAACCCTTTGAGTAAAACTGGTAATATGTGAAGGGTATTTTGGAAACCCCGGAGGGGTCTTGAAAATAGCATTTATTTAAAACTTTTTAAAGCATGTTTATAATATGCACTTCAATTAATAAAACGAGGGGAAATCCATCAAACTTGGAAATCCCTTAAGAAGGTCCAGAATTATATGGAAAATATGCCAAAGTCTTGGACCACGTTTTTTTTTGAAGTACACTAAGCCTATATTTCGGGAGGCTAGTTCAATTTATGTTTATGGTTTAATTTTCGTATTTAGAAGGCCAAATACTTAAAAAAAATAGTTTTATTAGAAGTCTGTGCAAAAAACCTTTCTATATCCATATAAAATTCTTATTTCTGTTAAATTTAGGCCTAACCCTGAAAATCGTTAATTTATTGCCGCCTATAAATGTTAACCGATTTGACTGAAATTTGGACTGAGCACTATTGAAACAGGGGCAGCTTTGTGGAGCTCTAGAATTTTTTAGGCCACCAGAGTACTATTTTACGATTTATATAATAAAAACAATTTTTTCTTTGCCAAACGATTTGAGTACAACAAACCCATGTATAAAAAATCACATAAAATTCTGCGTAAAAAAAAAACTAAATATTCTAGTTTAAAGCACTGGTCGTGTTCGATTTTTACCACACCCCTGATAAAAATAAATTTCGCTGCAATGGGGTATAAACAGATAATATAGAGGCAATTTACAAAAACCACAAGCATGGTTTTGTTAATTTTACTGAACGCTATTTTCAAGGTACAAACTATAAGTTATCAACCGGTAAATGGCACTGTCTACACTTCCGATATTTAAACCCATTAACGAAGTACTTTTAATGTTTTTTTTTAAATATAAAGATAATCTTCCCTTTACATATTGCTTTTAAAACAAAACAAATGTGAAAATAAAAAGGAGAATAAACACAAAAAGCGTGCTTTGTACATCTACCAAAGGTAGAGCTTGCACATACCGAACAAGTTTTCAATTTATTTTTGATCAATGGTGAACTTCGAGCTCATATATTAGTTTTAATTTAGTGGGAAAACTAGGTTATATGAATGTTTGATGTTTTGCATAGGATTGTCACTTCTTTCAAAACGTGTTTTAATGATGGCAACCTAGAAAATTCCGAAATAGATCTATCAACACATTCCTGAAAGTGGTCAATTAATAAATTTGAAAATAAAAACTCTATAGATTATTATCCTAATAAAGGCAATCACAACCAGGTAAATTGTTTTTTTTTTTGTTAGATATATCGATTTTCCACTCCCATAACTTCCCAGACTTCTGACCAAAACTATGAGCTTCATTATAGCTCGTTTTACACCTTATCCCAATCGAAAGTAGTTTTCGATTAATATTTTTTAAAGTAATACAACTTTTCTTTTGGAAGTAATAAATTACTTTTTCAAGTGTATTTCTGTTTAACAATATTCATTAATTATTTCATTATAATGCGTTGTAATCTTGTTATTTCTTTTCGCAATAAAACGTTATTTGTGTGTGAAAATATTACTAAAATTCTCGTGTAAGTATAGTTTTTTACAGTTTAATTCTTTTAATTTTTTTTTTCCTCATTTTTAATTGTGAATTGTATTCTTCAAATTGTTGTTATTACTTGAGACATAAAGACTTTGAGAGTTTTATTGCTAACAAAAGTAGCAAAGAATTAGTAAAAATTTCTAGGAAACTATTATTTAATAATATGTATTTAGTGTTTATATGATGGTGAGAAATAATAGTTAATTAAGATGTAAAAAGGAAAATAAAAAATAAACAAAAAAAACTTTAGCAAGAACTTTAATGGACAATTTCATTAAAAGCAGTCATCTTGTTTTTGAGTTAAGATGAGATTTTTGAAACTTGTCCTAAAGTCATTAGGTAATAATATTAACCGTCTGATACACAAAAAAAAAAAAAAAAAATCAAAATGTACGCACACTTTGGTAGTACTTCCGATGCATCGCGTTGTGAAGAATAAAAGTAGTATTTTAGTAGTTATTTTCGGCTTGATTTTTGAATACAAAAAAAGGAGTAAAATGTATAGGTTTTGAGTAAATTAATTTTCAGAATTTATTATTTTCGGCTTAATTTTTGAATACAAAAAAAGGAGTAAAATGTAAAGGTTTTGAGTAAACCAATTTTCAGAATTTTGATTACACCCTCAAAATCTAAAGTTATCGTTAAAAAAAACCAATTTTAAAATTTTTAGAAAGACTAATAGTTAAACTTTCCAAATATATATTTTAGATTAGATTATATGGCACTATGCACCGCGACCAACTTAGGTCTTTTGTGCTGCCTAAAGTTACCCTAAAGATTCAAGCTACCTATAAAGCCAATAATCCTATTAGGCAAAATCTTCATAATGTCCGAAGGGGAGACAAAGCGATCGCCAAGAAACTTGGCACGCCTTTCACAAAGCCTCGGACATTCGCAAAGAACATGCTCCGATGTCTCAGCTACCAGTTCGCAAAACCTACACTCATCCGTGTCCGAAAGACCCCTTTTGCGCAGGTGGTATCTGAGATTGCAGTGCCCAGTCATGTAAGACACCAGGGTACTCAAGTCACCCCTCCCGAGGGACAAGAGTCTCCTCGATCCTGCACTGGAAAAAGAGATTAATCTCTTAGCCTGTCGTAGGCCAAGAGAGTTTTCCCAATAGAGAGAGAATTCTGATTCCCTCCACGACCCGAGCTTCTCCCTAACATACCCCAAAGGTATACCACAGAATGGTTCAGGGCCAATAAAGGGCCTTCGGGCCCCGCAATTAGCAAGACAATCTGCCCTCTCGTTGCTCTCATGCCCCTCGTGACCAGGAACCCACCCTAAGGTAAGCGAGTTGCGCCCGCCAAGTCGGTTAAGAGCCAGAATGCATTCCATGACCAGACCAGATGACACCTCATAGGACATTAAAGCCCCTAATGCCGCCTGACTGTCAGAAAGAATGTAGATGTGAGATCTAATAGTGCCCCTTCGTACACTCCTCCGCGCAGACACAGATAGCAAAAGTCTCTGCCTGAAAAATGGAGGGGTATCTACCCATGGGTAAGGCCCGTTGGAAACCTGGTCCATAGACACCCGCACCAGTGTCACCATTCGCAAATATATATATATGTTTATACTTTTATCAAACCCATGGGGAAATATACAAAATATTTAAATTTTTTAATTTTTTCAACTTTGGCGCCTTCTCTTTCAAATACTTTGTTTCAAAACTTATTTTTTTCTTATTTTTTCTTGAAAGTACGTTTAATGCTGAGTAATGTTAAAATCGGTTAAAAATTTTTAAAGTTAATTATTTTTAATTCGTCTCACCACGTTCATGTTTGTTTTTTTTATCAGGTCTACCTGGTAAACCGGTATAGCCCATAGGCTCTACTTAAAACACAGTTTTTTGAATAACAAAACTACTTGAAAGTTATCGGACATGTTTAGTATACCAGTTAATGCGTGTCCTAAAGCTCTTTCATATGGTACCCCATTTGTCTAAAATTTCTCTTAAACAGTTCGAAATAAGGGGAAAATCGCAAAATGGGGTAATTTTAACCCCCACTTATTTATTAACCCCTAAAAAAAACGTGGAACTAATTTCTTTTTTTTTTTCATCACATCCAAATTTCATTAAGATCGGAGAGAATCCATTGGGAGACTACCCTTTTTAGTGCAATATCGAAACTAGTGCTTCAAAATGCCAAAAAAAAATTATAACACGTAGTTTTTTTTTTTAACAAACTGTTAGATCTTTTCATACACTGAGAAAATTTCCTGCATGAAATTAATGAATTTTTGCATATAAGCAACTGGAATTCGTCCTAATCACTTAATTCACTTAATGAAAAAGTTTCATTACAACACTAGTTTCGTTAAAAGAAATAAGCTTTTCATTAATTAAAGAAACTGTTTGTACACTTTACGAATTAAATTTTCTCTGTGTATAAATTACCGTCATCAATCATGCTATATTAGGTTGATGTGCTATATATTTTATTTGATTGGTTTTTTTTTGGTAAAAATGCAGATTTTTACTCAACTATCCATTAACCAATAAATTTGGACAAATAAAACTTTTATTGGGTATTCGGCTTATATAATGGTAGAGACTTGACAAATAGTAGAAACATGCCTATTATGTAGAATACCGAAAAAAATATGATCAAAAAAATGTTGTTTTATAATATGTATTACACTCAAAAAAAAAAAATAAGTTAGTAGAAAAGTTAGTAAAACGTCTTGTAAATCAGGTATACTAATTTTGCTGATAAGCACATTAATAGTGTGGACGACAACCAGATTGAAAGATATACGCAGAATGAAGCAGATGTCGCGGCATGTCAAGATGTAGTAGAGAAGAGGAAATGAATAAAAAAATCAACCATGGAAGACTTTAGTATCTGTTTTTTTCATACATAAAACAAAATTGAGGATTAACACAACTTAAATTTTGCGTTGTCACCGGCTTGTGAAAATAATTGTCTTTTAATTAAATAAAAGACAAAATAAAATATTTAAATTTAATATGTATTTCTAAACTAAATGTTTATAGATTTATAATCTAGTGTGGTCAAATTGCAAACAAACAAACATATACAGACATGTAGACAGAGTAAAGCGAAAGACAAAGAACGACATCTTAGGTAGATTTTTATGGTTCCTTTTTCTTATTGCAAAAAAAATGGTTGTTTTTTCGTTTTGTTTGTCTTTGTTTATTTTTTCGTTTCGTTTCTTTAATTATCTTCGGCAGTTGCGTCATTTAAAAGAAAGCATCATTTCGACAACTATTGCTGTAAGTAGTTGAAAGAAAATTTTTGTTATGTTATATATATTTATTTCTATATATTTTCAGATATTAAATTAATTCATGTCGTCAATGTGGGAAAATGAAAATTTTTATATTTCGTAATTATTGTGTATTTTTTTTAAAAGAATCACAAAAATACGTTTTATGATTTTCAGCAAATATATTAACTAAATTACAATTTTTTTGCGTTTTTTTCAGTCTACTAAAATTCAGCAAAAAATTTATTAATTTTTAGCAAGGCTTTTGTATTTCTAATCTACTAAGTGTTAGCAAAACTTTTGCTGAATCTACTAAAAATCAGCTCGCTGATTTTCAGCAAAAGATTTTGCTGACATTAGCAATTTTTTTGCTAGCACCCTCCTGACTAAAACTTTGCTGACTCAGCAAAAATTTTTGCTGACTTTACAAACTTTTTTATTTGAGTGTATGTATTTTAGCAAGGCTTTTGTATTTCTAATCCACTAAGTGTTAGCAAAACTTTTGCTGAATCTACTAAAAATCAGCTAGCTGATTTGCAGCAAAAGATTTTGCTGACATTAGCAATTTTTTTGCTAGCTTTACAAACTTTTTTATTTGAGTGTATGTATCTTTCATGTTTTACTTTTATCAATACACTCAAAGTCACAGGAGGTAAAACAACACGCTGTTAGTACATTTGTATTACCATTGTGTGCGTGACGGTTAATACACTAATAGAAAAAAAAAACAAGTAAACATATTTTCTAAAACCACTAAAATTTAGTTAAAGTTAACATTGCAGAAAAAACTGCTAAAATTAGCAGATTGTATTTGCTAACTATGAGTAATATAAGAATAACAAAAATAAATATGTTAAATCTACAAATATTTAGTTTTATTTGAGCTAAATCTTAGTTAATTAAAGGTAACAAATGAATTTGCTAAAATCATTAAACAAATTGCTGACAAAATAAATCATAAAAAATGGGAAATTTTTAGTTTTTTTTAAATTTTTTTCTTAATGCGAGTAAAAATCTACACTTAATACAGCAATTTACAAAACTTACTGTTGGTATTAGCAAAATATACTGTTGCTTTTTAAAAAACTTACGGTAAATATAACAAAAATTTTGTTAATACTACAGTTTTTATTTACTATTTTTATTATACTAATATATAAAAGTTTTTGCTAAATTTAGCAGAATAAATTGTTATTTTCAATTAAATAAAATTCAACCCGAATATAACAATTTTTTTTAAGTTAACAGTTTTATTTTTGCCCAGCAAAAAATAGTGCTTACCCATACGCAGTTCTCGAAGTCATTATTAAAATACCTAGCGCTTCCGAAACATTTCTAGAAGGCATGATTTTCGTTCGCCATGTCCCACTTGGTATGTCTCTTTTTAGCAGGTGAAAAGCGCTTCCTTCATGTGCTCTAAGAAACAATAAATCCATGCCTTCGTAGGAAATGAAAAGCACATTTTTTGTGTATTGACAACGTTAATGCTTCATTGTATGCATTCTTTACTGCTTTAATGTATGTATTACACAGGCCTACAAAAAAATTTTTTTTGTTTGGTGCCGCTAATTCTATGTTATAATTTGGTTAATTAGTCCGCAAGACGTCATGGTTAGCTGTCAAAAATCGCGAAGCTACGTTCAGGTTTGTATCGATCGGTCATAACCTAAAAAATGTATTTTATTATACTTAATGTCATTATAGTCAATTAATTTCTTTGATTAAATGATAATATCGATATGCCGTCGTCGAGAAGGTGTTGTGTAAATAATCCAAATACATTTTGTTATATTTGTGGTGAATATGTAGTAAAAAAGTTTAGAAAACCTATAACAGATGCAGTGAAGAAGACATACCTTGATCCTTGCGAAATCTCGAAAACTACACGTAGCATTAAAAAAGGAAGTATAAATTTTTTATCAGGGTACCGAACGTACTTGAAATCTGTTTCATTTTTAGCTGCACCAAAATCATTGTAGGCCTGTGTTATTTATTGCTTCAAAAGAATGCATTCAGGGAAGAACAGCAAAATGCCTTCCCAATTGCTTTATGGTATGCAAGACGGTTAATGTAGTTACTACTTCCCAAATCGAGGTTATTTTTTGCTGAGTGCAGTTCTTATTTTATTAATATTTAGCAAAAATAAATGTGAAAATTTTAGCAGTAATTTTTAACAGATTTCTAGTAGCTTTTTCTGTTATTTTTATAGGATTATTTCTATGAGGGTAAAATCTTTCTTAACTTTAAACTTTAATAAAACTTTAATATTATTACGAGGAATTTATGAAATTTAAAATTATATGATCCCCCTAGATCCGCGTACGTATCGAAATATTAATTTTTTTTTTTCAAACTAATGAGTTAACAAAATTAATGAGGTTGTGAGAATTCAAATAATTAGGCAAAAACTAACGAAAAATTTAAAAATGATTAAGATAAAGCATTTTAATTAAATTGTGTCCTTAGCACAAACAATTTTAACCAAATAAAACACCTCTTCAAAGTGCAAATATAAATCCAGAAATTTGCAATAACAAAATAAGGAAATGCGTGACTTCATTATTTTTTATTTTTTCGTTTAAAGATATAAATTCCACAAAAGTAGAACTGAATTGGCCATTTAGTAAACACTCCCCAGTAAGGGTTGCCAACCGTGATTGATATTTAATAATCCCGGGATTTGGGATTGTTTGAAATGCCGTGTCTTTCGGGATTTTTCGGGATTCTAGTATTTGTTTAAGTTAATAACAAAAATTCGGTAACCACAACAAAAACATTCAATTTGCATCAAATTCGATTGTCAGCACGAATAATTTTCTCTGTGCACTCGATAGTCAAATAATTTACTTAACATTTTTTTAAAATTCAAGTCGTGTGCCATCGAAAATCCATTGTTGTGAGTGACATAGTTTTTCCTGTCCCGATCTAAGGAATGTCTAATGTCGAACAGAAATTACTTGTGATACGAAAACGATAGTTTTTTATCCTTAAATGTACCAACGATATAATTTTTTTATAAAATTATTATCGCAATTCCCTGGAATAACAATAGTAAATTCGCCGTAGTTCATTCTGGTTCCGATATCGAAAATGATATCGCTAATGATATCATAATTTATGACAATAGTAATAATTTAAATTTAATAAATACATTAAAAATAACGAACCGCTAAATATTTCACCAAGTGCGCCCCGGTAGGCTAGTTGGTAGCGTGCTGGCTTATCAGTGCGGGGGTCGTGGGTTCGATTCCCACCAGAGGCACTGGTCTGTTTTCGCTACAACGCGCCGAAGGCCATAGTAGCTAGTGCTCGGTTAGGGTAATAGTATATAATTTGTAATTATATGATTATTAAATAATAAAATAAAAAATAAATATTTCACCAAACCGTGTATTTGCTTAAAATTTTATATAAAAAACAAATAATTTTAAAAGTTTTATAATGAACACATATTGATTTTTAAGAGTGAACTCTCAAAAAATATAAATTATTATTAAGAATGAACTCTCAAAAATAAATGTAATTTATCTTAAATTTTAGCAAAAAAATTCAAATCCACAAAAGTCCCAAAAAACCCGATATTTAAAAAAACAAATACCGGGATTCGGGATTTACTAAATACCGAAAATCCCGGGATTTCCCGTTTGGCATCCCTACTCCCCAGACAACAACATTAAGAAAAATAAATTCATTCATTAGCATTTTAAACAAATGAAGGATGTTTTCTAGTGTGTTTTTTTGTTGCTACTTCTTAAGTATTTTTTAAAAGAAATAAAAAAAAAAAAACCAAGTGCAACACTCAACACACAAATGATTTTCCGGTATATTGCATGTTTGAGATGATGATATAAATGACATTTATGGTAGAAGTTAATTAAGAAGCTTTTCACAAACAACCAACCAACCAACTGACTCTGGCAATACAACATTATCATGTGTCAGCCACGCAAAATTGCGTTTGTCAACAATATTTTCACAATTCAAAATTCATGGAAATTATCGAGGCAGCGACTTTTATACACTAAAAAAATTCGAAAACTGGCACTTAAATAGAAATATGCATTAAAAATCCACAAATATGCAATAAAAACCCAAAAAATATGCACTAAAAATACAGAAATATATGCACTTAAAATTTAACGATTTTTAAAAAATCAACTCAAAATCGAAAGAATAAAATATAAATCAAATCTTTATTTTAATTCTAAAAAATGTGTAGTTAAAAGTAAAAAAAAAATCATAAAAACTGCAATTCCTTACACTACACTTAGAATACTGAGTAGGTAAAGAAGACTGCAAATGTAGTTAAAAACAAATGAAATTTCACTTAAAGAAAGTACGACTTACATTTCGGTAAATTCAACTAACATTGTCATTTGTTTTTTAATGTTCAAAAAATGCACCACATTTGTAGTAAAAATGAACCACATATGTTAGTAAAAAATAAACAAACATTTACTTTTTTATATTTTTTAAATGACAAAAAACTACTGTAAAAAAATTAATGTAAAATCATAAAACAGTCATTTGATGTGGTTTGTTTTTTTAAATGAACTACAAGGTTAGTTAAAAATTTAATTTGTTCTACAAATGACTGACATTCACATTAAAAATAATGAAACTGTAATACAACCCTAACAACTAAATATTTTTAAAGCAGAAGTTCCCTGAGTGTACCAATAAGATATCCCGATACAAACACCGACATGATTATACTCAAATTAAAGACAATTTTGTGTTGATTTATATTCTTAAACAACTTTCAAAATATACGAAAAATAGGGTGAATGATGTAAATATAAAAACCGCGATATTTTAAAAACTGCAAATGAGAAGTTTTTTGCCAGATTTGAATTCAGCGTACATAGATCTAGTCCATTAAAAAAAATGTGTTTCAAAGCCAGGTTTTTCTTGGCCGTTGCGTAGAGTATTTGATCAAAATCGACTTTGGGCTACTAACTACCAGACCTGGGTGAAGTCAATTACATTTGTATATCATTTACCTGTGAAACTTTTCTATACCATTTAATAATTTCAGACCTATACACTCACACGCTTTCATTCTATACAAAATTGTAGAAATATGCTAAAAGTTTGATGCCATTTTATAAAAGAACTTGGTACAAACTTATATATTTTAGAGTCGCATACTTTAGCAGAATCCATGTTTAACATTTCGAAGCAATCCGACGAAGATTGTGGGACAGGCCAACTACTACACGAAAAAAACTCGAGCACTTCCATACAAATGTGTGAAAATATGCAGATTTTAAGCATTTGATATACACACATTTTTTAAGAAAATCTTGCTACATACTTTAATTTTTTGAAATCGCCTACATTAACAGATTCCCTAATAAAAAATTCAAAGGAATCTGATGAAAATTGTGGCTTTGGCGAACAACTACTTAAAAAAACCTCGAGAAAACTCGACCACTTCCATGCAAATGTGTGAAAAGCGAAGGTTATTTCTAGAGTTTTTTTTCGACAAGGCCACAATTTTCATCAGATTCCTTTGAATTTTTAAACAGCGAATCTGTTAATGTAGGCGACTTCAAAAAATAAAAGTTTGTACCATGGTTTTCTTAAAAAATTTGTGTAAAATGACATAAAATGTTTAAAATATGCATATTTTCACACCTTTGTATGGAAGTGCTCGAGTTTTTTTCGAGTAGTGTTGGCTTATCCTACAAACTTCGTCGAATTGTCACGAAATTTTAAACATATATTCTGCTAAAGTATGTGAATCCAAAATATATAAGTGTGTACCAGTATTTTAAAATTGTTTTAATAAAATGCCTTTTAACTTTTAAAAACAGCATATTTCTACAATTTTGTATGGAAATGGTTGAGTTTTTTCAAGTAGTTGTTCGGCGGTGGCGCAATATTGATCGGAACACTTTAAAATTTAAAATGAGCTATCTATGAATATAGTCTATTCATAAAACTGCTATATTTAAAAAAAAAAAAATTTAATTTTATGTGATCGAGTATCTTTCGAGTAGTAATTGGTCCAAGACAAAATGTTCATCCGATTAAGGTGAAATTTGCTACACTTAGAAAACTATGTAGGTAAAGACCACTGCAAATGTTGTTAAAAAACAAATGAAATTTCACTTAAAGAAAGGACGACTTACATTTCAGTATATTTAACTAATATTGTCATTTGTTTTTTAATGTTCAAAAAATAACTAACAATTGTAGTAAAAATTAACCACATGTTAGTAAAAAATAAACAAACATTTATTTTTTTAAATAACAAAAAACTACTGTAAAAATGATTGTAAAATCATAAAAGAGACATTTGATGTGGTTTGTTTCTTTAAATGAACTACAAGGTAAGTAAAAAATTTAATTTGTTCTACAAATTACTGACATTTAGATTAAAAATAAAGAAACTGTATTACAACCCAAACAACTACATATTTTTAAAGCAGAAGTTAACTGATTGTAGGAATATTCTTTGAAAATTTACCATTTTAAAAAGTATACTTATCTTTAATATTTATCTTTCTACAAAACAAAAAGTGTACTTTCACTACTCGAGGTACTTACCGAGTAGTTCGAACTCGCGTACTACTCGAGTATCGAGTTTCATGGTGTACCGAGCTACTCGAGTTTTATCGTAGGCACTGTTAAATACACAAATATTGTTACTATGGACCATGTCTGGTAAATTTTTAAAATTTTTCAAGGAAACGTTTAAACTCACAAGTGTCTGAAATTAGTAATGATATAGAAAAATTTCACAAGTGATTGAAAAATGTAATCGTCATCGCCCAGGTCTGCTAACTACAAACATTCATTTTCATGCAAGTCGCAGCCCTGATGATGACGTACATCATCATCATGTTAATGTTGGTCATATTCTGTATTGGTACATAGAAACAAATTTTAAGAAAAAAAGAGCAGTTAATGTATTTTAAAAGTACGAAAAAAAGATGTCTTTGATTTGTCACGTTTGTGGTTTTTTAAAATAAAAAATAATGAAAACATGTTGATTTGATTTTTCATGACTAGCTGCCAACAGTAGCACTAGCCTGCACCTTTATTAGTAGGTGCTGATGGAAATGTAAGGCAGGCTAGACAAACTGGTGCTTAAATTAAAAGGAATTTTGAAACAGAAGTGACCAATATATATACTTTTTTTTTGAAATTCACCAAAAAATCAATAACTATTTTATAAAATGAATTAAACTTTATTGGCAAGAAAAATTATTATCAGTCAAAACCGAATTCCCAGAAGGAATCTGGTTCTGAATTTAACAGAACATAAATTATAACGAAAAATCTTAGTGCAGTTGAAGCAACTAACAAGAAATGAGTTATACAGGGACTTTCAAGGAAAGTTTCCTAAGGGTCCTGATTATGTTTTTAGTATGGCTCAAAACAATATTGCTATAAAAATCCAAACCTTCGATCAACGTGTTGCAAAATTTTTCTTTCGAATTTGAATTATTCAAAAAAAAAATTTAAATTAAACTATCAAGAAATATGAAAAAATATATTCTAAATACCAAAATTATTCCTCGAAAAAAAAAATGCAATTACATAGAGTACTCTAAAATTTTGATTGAAATATTAAAACGGCAAAAAATTCTGTGTTCTGATATTTTCCCACGACCTAAAAGTTTTTTTAATCTCTGATAGTTTTTATTTAAATCATTTCGAAAATTAAAAGTTTTGCAAAAGCTACTCAACCGAAGATTTTGATTTTTATGGCAATATCGTTTTGAAACGAAAAAGTTGGGTAATTTTGGACCCCATTTTTTAACCCCTTAAGATTAGATTGGGCCACTAAAAAGAAGTACGTGTCCTTTATTTTATTTTTTCTTATCACCAGGGTAGCAACTATCATGCAGTAAAAATCGAACATATGCGCTTAAAATATGCAGTAAAAATCCAAAATATGCGCTTAAAATATACACTTAAACCAAAAAATATGCTTTAAAAATCTAAAAACATGCTACTAAATATCCACAAAAATATGCGCTTAATTTGGTTTATTTTTAAAATCGATTTATTACTCGAGAGCGTTTTTTTTTAAAATGAAATCCAATGTAAATGTCTAGCAAATGACAACTAGATGATATGTTAAGGGCTACAAATATTTTTTTTGTTTATTTTTTTATTAAATCTTAATTTAAATTTTTACAAAATATACAAAAATATGCAATTAATATACACTATGCATCAAAAAATTCTAACATATGCATTAAAACATACATTTATAGCAAAATATGCATTTATAACAAGATATGCAAAAACAAATCGATGCCATTTTGTTGCAAATTCTTTAATTCGGAAAGTGTTTGTTCAAAGTCGATTTTGTATTTGCATGAAACTCGCTGCTTTGTTTATCACATATGCAAATTTCATTAAGATCGTTGAGAACCCATCGGGAGGGTTCTCTTTGTAAGGCGTACGATTATCTTGTATACTATTATAACAAGTATACGCAGTGATGGTTTTGTTATGTTTTAAATAAGTTGAATTTAAGTGTAATAAATTTAAATTTTTACAAAATATGCAATTAATTGAAAATATGCATAAAAAAATGCCAAAATATGCATTAAAACATGTATTTATAGCAAAATATGCATTTATAACAAGGTATGCAAAAACAAATCGATGCCATTTTGTTGCAAATTTTTTGATTCGGAAAAGTGTTTGGTCAAGTCAATTTTCGGCTGTATTTGCACAAAACTCGCTGCTTTGTTTATCAGATATGCAAATTTCATTAGGATCGTTGAGAACGCATCGGGAGACTCTCTTTGTAAGGCGTACGATTATCTTGTATATTATTATAACAAGTATACGCAGTGATGGTTTTGTTATGTTTTAAATAAGTTGAATTTAAGTGTAATCAATTTAATTTAAATTTTAACAAAATATGCAATTAATTGAAAATATGCAAACATGCATTAAGAAAATTCCAAAATATTCATTAAAACATGCATGCTCCCTTTGTAAGGAGTACGACTATTTTGTATATATTACATAACAAGTATACGCAGTGATGGTTTTGATATGTTTTAAATAAATTGTATTTAAGGGTAATCCATTTAGGCCTATGATTATTGCACACATATTTTATTTATAACAAGTATACGCACTGATGGTCATATAAATTTAAACGAAATTAGGGCTTTCTATTTATATTCCGAGAAATGACTTATTGATTAATACAATCCTTTTATCTATTTCGCATAAAAACCTTAGTTTTTTTTATTAAACAGTGTAATTTGTCTAGTTTTGTGCAGCAAAAATTCTGTCAAGTTTGACAGATATTTTTTGTAACATTTTTTTTTTGGAATTTTTATTTATTTATTTTTTGCAACCTGTCGTCTTGATTATTTGAAGGTTGCACAAATCAGTTCTAGATCCTTGTATTACTTTACTGTTTTTATTAATGATTGATAAAACATGACTCGACAAGAACAAGCTGGCTAGGCTAAGATGAAAAAAATCTAAAACAAAAAAATACAGCAGCAGCAGCAACATATATTTCAACACAGTTAGCAAGTCAGGCATAGTCATATAAAAATCAAGACAAGATGAATGACATCTTAACATTAAGGTGACTGACTATAGAGTTTCTGTATTTTGTAAGCTCTTGTCGTAGTATTTTTTTTCCAACTTACATCTAATTGGACAAGGTCTAGTATTAATGCTACTACATGAAACTGATGTTGAAGATGATGTTGAATTTTTGTTTTCTTAATCAAGAAAAAAAAAAGTAAGTTTTTAAAACAAGAAATTACGTAACTTGGTTGTAGCTTGAACGAGTAGGTGTTAAGAGATGTGTTAAGATTCTTAAAAATTAAAAAAAAAAAAATTATGGCAATTTTTTTTTTTTTTTGCTTAACTTTAAAAGGTTAATGTTTCCACTATGAATTAATCACCAAAAAGATAATTAAAGTTAAAACAACACAATGAACTTTCTAAGATTTTTAATTCAATTCTTAAAGGCTTTATTCTTTTTTTTTTTTTGAATAATTACACTGCGCAACTCGAAAAATAATACAAGAGTACACAAAGGATATTATGCAGGTAAAGACGACAGCAATTGTAGTCAAAAACAAATGAAATTTCACTTGAAAAAAGGACCACTAACATTACATTAAATGCAACTAACATTTGTCATTTGATTTTACTGTTCAAAAAATTACTAACAATTGCAGTAAAAATGAACCACATATGTTAGTAAAAAATAAATGTAAAAATCATAAAACAGTCATTTGATGTGGTTTGTTTTTTTTTAATGAACTTCAAAGTTAGAAAAAATTAAATTTTTTCTACAAATGACTGACGTTTACATCAAAAATAAAGAAACTCTATTACAACCCAAACAACTACAAATGTTTAAAGCAGAAGTTACCTGAGTGTACCGACCATTGATCCCAAATATTTCTTAAACGCTGATTTTAATGACGTACCCATTTTTTTCACTTATGTGCCGGATTTTTTTTGCAAAGTTGCAATTTTAACGAATTTTTTATACATAAATATTTTATCTTAGTTTTTTTATGGTAAATACTCATAAGACCTTCATTAACATTCGGGTGCCAAATTTGGTTAATAAATGTGCAGCACTAAAACAAATAAAACAGCGGGTTTTCATCAGTTTTTACTATATTACATTAACAAAAAAAAAAAAAACAAATATTAATTCGTGTAAAATAGAAAAGAAAAGAAAGATAGTGTAGTTCATGGAAAAAACGCGAAATGTGCACCAAAATTTATATGTCAGCGAAGGGATGACCTACGAGTTCATCTTTTAGTATAATATGTGAATATATTAAAAAATTACGTGTACCAAAATTCAGACAAAAATGTTAATATTTGCGAAAGTTATTTTAACAAAAACACAAAATACATACAAAATCAGGAGTTTCGGAATGTATTTTTATCAGAATTATAAATATACGTAAAGTAATAAATTTTAAATTAAAAACATCTTCTAAATAGTATACAAATGAGGTGATTTACTTCTTTTTCTTTCGTTTTATAAAGTTTGACTTTAAGAAAACGTTAGGGGCATTTTATATTTTTTGCAAATATTAAAAATAATATGACATAGCAGAATATGCCTTGGAAAAATATTAAGAAACTATCGCCCATGTCCTGTCTTTCCTTACTTTTTGAATGAATTTTAAAAACACATGAAATTGAAATTCGGTACTTTCTAATCCCCATAAATGTATAAAAATCGTAATAGTATTCGAAAAATGTCGAAAAATTATCGAAAACTTATAAACTTAACTTATAAAGCAGTCTTATGATTTTAAAAATATTCTGTAAGGAAAAAAGTGCTTTTGTTTTACTTTCTACAGGAAAGTAAATCGAAAATAAAAATGTGTATGTGAAAGTCAAAGCACCAAAAAGTCGAATTGATTTCACTTTTATGGGAATGTGAAACATAGGACAGAGGTGATTATATTACTTTTTCGCTGTCGTTAAAAACTCTCAGCACCAAATGCGTTGAAGTTTGGAAGACTGATTTTTGTTCGATTTTACTTTTTTTTCCAAAAAACATTATTTTAATTTATGTGATTAAGTTGAATATAGATCTGAATGAAAGAAAAGAGCGGAAGTCCTAATATGAGCAGTAACACCCACAGACCCAGAAAACAGACTCGGTAGTACCAACTGTATTTGTTATCAATTGAATGCTTCAGTTGTCAAGACCAAATTTTTCCGTTGGGACAACAGTCATTCGATTGAAACTACAGAAATTCTGTTACGACAATAGAATTTCGATTGCCGCAACAGAAATTCGGTGATAACTACCAAAATGTTCGATATCTACAACAGAACCATTCGTTTGTCAACAAAATACGGTTGCTACTACCGAATCTGTTTTCTGGGTGCAGACTTACATAAATTATAGTTTTTGAAGGAACAATGTTTATTAGTTAAAAATGTTATATTTTTGATTTGAATTAGTTCAATTCTTGCAATTTTGGTTTTTACTTCTCATCAAGTAGATAAAACAATACGGGCAAAGCGTTGATCTTTTTAATTCAAAAATTATAATTTCGGTAAATCTTCTAACCCTTCTACACTGGTCCTCTGAGGATTTTCTGTGACGCGAAATGAAAATTTTAAGGACCTGCCAGTAGAAAAAAAGTCTGCATTAAATTAACGGATGAATATACCCAGGCAGAAAAGTGTAATCGGCACATTGTTGGCAAAGCGTCGGCGACGCACTGTGGTCAATATTTTAAAATAGCGGCCAAAACTCCTTTTGGTTTTTGTTCTCCGATTTTAAAGTTATTAGACTCATATGAAAGTAGACAGTAGTAAACCTCGGGAGCCAAAAAATTAGAACTCTATTTCAACTATTTCACTGAGAACAGGGTGGTCCAAAATGGACTTTTTCAGAATTTAGTAAATTTATGATATTTTTAGTTAATTTTTAAAGTTTAAATGATCATAACTTTTTTGTTTTTCAAGATTTTTGGACGAAATAAATTTTGTGTTGTAACTTAACTTATTTCCTATTACTGGTAAAAAATTTAAGCTCTACTGTTTTCACAACAATTTAAATATATTTTTTTAAAAAGCTCAAATTTCTCGGAAATTTCCTACTTCATAGAGCACAACTCCTGTGAGTCAAGCTGAGTCAAAACACAAATTTACTATTTTGTAGTCCTAACTCTGCCCTACATTCCTATATATACATGTCCATGCATCGGGACTGCACTTTTTGAGCTACAGCAATTTTTCTGACCCAAGGTAAGATATTCGGTACAAATGCACGTCATATTTTTTGAGAAGTTATTTGTATGTGAAAGTGGCTATTATGCATATATTTTGATGAAATTTTGTACAAGAGTTCTTATTGACCCAAAAAATAATTCTGTTGAAATTAGGAGAAGTTGGCCCATATTTGGACCTAGTCCACATAGAAGGGTGTATCAAAATTTTTACAAAAATGACAATAGAACTCTCAAATTATGTGGTATCTGGCAATTCATTTGGAAAAGGTAAAAAATGATTTTATTGCCATCTAATATTACACAACTTAAATACCTGAAAATTGCAAATAAATTTAAAACCAATGGAAATAACTGGTAAAACCAAGTACCTGTTATATTATGTTTCAAAGAGGTAAAAAGATCATGTTGAAACTTCGAGCAATAGTATATTAATCCATGCATTCATTTTTTTTCTCTTCATTATTGTTTAAACAATGGCTAAATTCAGTTATAGTGTTCTATCTGATATATATTTTGAACGGAAAGATGAAAACGACATTATTTTACATATAATGAATAATCCATTCTTCAAAATATGCGACAAACAAGAAATTAAAATATATGCCAACCACAGTTCACAAAATTTTGTTCCATGGGGAACAAATAATTCAGCACAATATGCTTCCAATTGGAGATCTCTCAGAAGAAGCGTAAGAAAAAAGGAACAAAGACTACAGATTCTTTCGCGAGCACAATACAAGAAAAATTTCCAGATATTGTACTAATGAAGATCTTATTAATATTTTGTTGTGCACATCAGACCCATATATGTCCAGTATTCGACAAAAATGGAAATCAACCTCATTAGAGTTAGATGAAGAAGCTAAACAACTACTGCAAAATGAAAATCAAAGCTATTTGGAAGAAATTTTTACTAATATTGTTTAATTAATACTAGTTTAAAGATTATAATTTGTTTCTAATTTTAGTATAAATTTTTATTAATACATTTAAATAAAATATATGTGCACTTTAAATCAATACACTTAGGAAATTATGTTGGTAAAGACGACAGCAATTGTAGTCAAAAACAAATGAAATTTCATTTAAAAAAGAGACGACTTACATTTCATTAAATTCAACTAACATTGTCATTTGTTTTTTAATGTTCAAAAAATGACTAACAATTGTAGTAAAAATGAACCACATGGTAGTAAAAAATAAACAAACATTTATTTATTTTTATTTTTTTAAATAACAAAAAACAACTAAAAAAATGAATGTAAAATCATAAAACAGTCATTTGATGTGAGTTGTTTTTTTAAATGAACTACAAGGTTAGTTAAAATTTTTATTTGTTCTACAAATGACTTACATTTACATTAAAAATAAAGAAACTGTATTATAACCCAAACAACTACATATTTTTAAAGCAGAAGTTCCCTGAGTGTAGTAAAAGTTTACTTAAAATTTTATCGATGTTGTGTTCTGTATATAATATATCCAAATGGTATTGATATTGTTGGGAATTTCAGTGTTATTTTTCAGTTTAATCCTCACAAGAATTAGCTTTCTTCCAAAAAAACCAACCTTTGGCCCCTGTGAATATTGAGACTAAATAAATGTCAGGGGCCAAATGTTGGCATTTTCTGACCAAAATTAAGTTTAGGAATAATAAATAAGTATTGGTTGTAAAATACGATTAAAGAAAATTAGAAATTATAAAAAAAATACCTATTTAAAATGTCAAAATATTCAACTGTTACATGGAAACTCAACAAAAAATTAAAATGCATTTTTAACTCCACATTACTTACGTTCCTATCAGTCGATTTTTACGTTTGAACACGCAAATTGAAGCTTAAAGTCCCTCCTATTGAACAAAACAAATTGCGTAAAAAAATACCAATCCGGTCAAAAGTTATAGAGTTTTGACCGCTATCCCGCGAAATTGACCACTGTGCGACGGTCGGTTATGCGTTAACAATCTTGACAGTATTGCCCTCTTTCCCGATTGATAACAGTGGTCAACCGTTGATTAGAACTAACTTGAAACCGTCGGCATAACGTTGGGAACTTAACAAATTTAGTGCGTTTAAAATAAAAATTAATTTTGAGAAATATGTATAATAAAACACATTTAAAAGCAGCAATACAGTTCGGTTTTAATCTTATACGTCATATTTAAATGTGTGAAATATAATAAAATAATTAAAAAAAATACCTCTAATTCATTGTAATAATGGTAAAAACATTGTAAAATGGCAAAGAATTTTGCTTGTAGTGCTGACAAAACACATGCTTTGCAAACAAAATAGTGTTTTACTAGTACAATGTTAGTTGTACCTTTGATATTTTTAAGCACAGTGGGATTTACAAAAATAGCAGTGGTGTGCCAGTACTATTTTTTTGGTACGGTTGACATTTGCAAAATTTTTGAAATTATTCGAATTACTCGAGTAATTTTAAAATCTTACTCGATTTAAGTTGAATCGAGTTACTCGACAGAAAAATAAAATCGGCGCAGTGTTGGCGACGGTCAGTTATGCGTTGGCAGAACGTGGGATTAACAATATTGACAGTACTATCCTATTACCCGATTAATAACAGTGGACAAAAATTGGTTTGAGCGAACGTTCCACCGTTGGAATAACGTTGGTAATCCAAAAAATGTGGTGCTTTTAAAATAGCTTAAATTAATTTTAAAAAATATGTATAATAAAAAACATTTAAAAAGCTGCAACACAGTTCGGTCTTAATCCTATACAGCATATTTAAATGTGTAAAATAAAATTAAAAAGGCTTCTAATTGGTTGTAATATTGACAATGTTAACAAAGAATTTTGCGGGTGGTACTGGCAAAACACATTCTTTGCAAACGAAATAGTGATTTTCGAGTACAATAATAGTTGTATCTTTGGTAATTTTTACCCATAAAAAACTAAGATAAAATATATTAATTGTATGTTTAAAAAACTTCATTAAATCGTGCAAAATTTTAATGCAATTTTGCGAAAAATCTGGCCTATAGTGATAAAACTGGGTACGCCATTAAAATCAACTTGGTCGAAATATTTAGGATCAATGCTCGGCACTTTTGTTTTCGATTTTTGGGGTAAATTTTGTAGCGCTGTGTTATCAAAAATGTTCTATCTTTTTTTGTTTTCTGGATTAAAAAGTACGTAGGTTTTTATATAAATAAAACTGTCCACACCCACCCACTTAAAATCTTGGATTAGCGAATTCACATGGTGATTATATAAAAAAAATATATATTTTAGCACGTTTTTCCATTCAAAGAAATCATTAAAAAGTAACTTTACAGAAATTTATTTTTTGTTTTACAACCATAAATGGTCAGATTTAAATGGCATTCATTTGTTTATAATACAACGAATGATACAATATGTATCACTAACAAAATATACAGATTATCTTTACAAAAACCACTGAAACATTTTTTTTTAATGGTATTCAATTCTTTGTTTGATTTTAAAATATAAATTTTTTGATTTCAATTGATTTAATTTTTACTTTTGATTGCTATTAACCCTTTAATGGCCTCCGATTTCAAACCCGTAATTGGTCAATTGTTGGTCAATGCAATGCTACAAAATTGAACCTCTAAAATCGAAAACAATAGTACCGACCGCTGACCCTAAATGTTTCGGCCACGATCATTTTAATGGAGTACCCTGTTTTTCACTTATAGGCCAGATTCTTTACAACATTGCATTAAAGTTGTGCATGCTTTAACGATATTTTCTCTTCATTTTTAGTGGTTACTACTGATGAGACCTTAAACATCATTTGGGTATCAAATACGTTTAAATATGCAGTATATACAAGTAAATGCGCAGTTTTTTCTAAGATTTGACTATATTTTACTATTTTTGCACAATTTGTTTGCGAAAGTTATTTTAACAAAAACTTTCATTACAGTGAATGTCTAACAAATGTTTTCGAATTTAATTTTAAAATTTATACTATTTATTATATTATTATTTATATATTATTATACCATTACAAATAGAAATTACTAATTGTTAATTATTGAAAGAGAAAGATGAAAAAAATCTTGTAAGAATCAGCGCTAGAGGGAGTGACGCACACTCAATCCAAGCGACTAGGTCAACATTTTAAAATATTTTGTTTACATATTATACTATAAGATGAACTTATAGGTCATCCTTTGTCGCAATGTTGTTATATAAATTTTAGGCACATTTCGCGATTTTTTCCATGAACCGCACTTCTTTTTTTTTGTCTTTTTGCTTATGCACAAAAATGCTTTGACCCTTTGCAAAATAAATTGTGAAAATCTGAGAAAAACCACGGATTTTGCTTGCTAATGCTGCATATATATTTATTAAACAAATTGGATACCCGAATGTTGCTAAAGGTCTTATATATAATTACCATAGAAGACTACGTTTCCACTGAACGTGTTTTGGACGGGTTTTGAAACAAAACATGTTTCATACATGTATTCACATGTTTTGCCCAAAACACATAATCGGAAACGCAATGTTAAGTAAAATATTAAATTTTTTAAATTTTATGTATAGAGAACTGCATTCAAACATGTAAACCTTTAATGTAGTTTTGCAAAAAATCTGGCCCATTAGTCAAAAAAACTGGGTACGGCATTAAGATTAGCGTGGCCGAAACATCAGTGAATCAGTGGTAGTTGCTCTTGTTTTCGATTTTAAGTGTCAATTTTCTACAGAAAATGCTCTTGAAATTTTTTCTTTAAGAATATGAAGCTGTTCATTATTATCAAAACCAAGAAGATTTTCGTTTATTTTGTATAGCAAATTATAATGTATTAAATGATTGTGTTTCATTATCTGAATTGACCAAAAATTCTAAATCTCGTTCGTGCTTAAATCACTTAAATTAAGCGATAAATGAAAAACTTCAATGTTAATATTCTTAAAATGTTAAAAAGTTCAATCACAATTTCAATTAAATTTTTGTTTGATTTTAAATTCAATCTCAATGAAAAGTTTAATAATACCTATTATATGTTTAATTGAAAATTAATTTTCTGCACACAAAGGTTCCAATTTTTATAGCCCAAGACGAAAAAAGTGAAAAAATCCCCCAAAAACTAAAAAAGATCTTTTAAAGCAGAGGTAGGCAAAACCACTACGCGGCGTTTTTGCTCTCACACCTACATGCAGTCACACATTAAAAAATTAAAAAAAACAATCAGTCTCGCATGAGCATTCGAACGAACAGGTTGATTGTACGCTTTCGTTTTTTGGTTCGACGCTTTTTGTTTGATATGCTTTTTGTTTGATATAAATATTTTGAATGTGAATTCTTGTTTAGCGAAAATTTTATTATATTAAATATCATTAGTAATATTATGCTATTCATAATATTTTATATTTGTATAATAAATTGAACTAATTTTTTTATTGATCGATTAATAATTTTTAACCACATACAACTTTTTCTAAATCTAACAAATCTACGAATCTGAACATTTTTTTTTTAATAATTTAAACCATTTTTTAATTCATTAAATTTTTTTTCGTAATTTAGTTGGTGTGTTCATTATTTTTGTATTGGAAAAAAAAATGAAATACTTTTTTTTTTGGCTAAACTGCACTTTACAGAGCGTTCCTCAAAAAAAATGTAGATGGTCCTCTCCAGAATTAAAAAATAATTTTTTTCTTTCTTCCTCTTTTTTTTATTTATGTGCGTTTTCTTATTTTAAAAATATACTCTAGAGTTCGCTACGGATGACGGATCATTAAAATAATATCATTTTTGAAATCCTGAGTAAACTTCCTTTCATTTAAGTACCCACACTAGTATGTTTCTACGCATACCAGCTTAAAGGCCCTGGGGGCCCATGGGCCCCGGCCCAAAAAACCCAAGATAGAAAAAAAATTTATTTTTTAATTCCCGAGGGTTCAATATTTTTTTTAGGAACGCCCTGTAAAGTGCAGTTTTCCTCTTTTTTTATTTATGTGCGTTTTCTTATTTTAACTATAAGTTTCTCTAAGTGCATTGAGTAATAGAGAGCTACAGCTCACTTACACAACGACAAAATCTCTGCCTATCTCTGTTTTAAAGTGAAAAAATCGAAAAAATTTGAAAAAAATACCAAAATTGAAAAAAAAATTCTAAAATAAAAAAAATAATTATAAAATGGCTAAAAAAAAAATCACTTATAAATATAATCAAGAAAAATTATAAAATTGCCAAAATTTAAAAAAATCACTTAACCCTTTCACTACCGACTTTTTGTTTGTGTACTACTATTTTGACTTCAGATTCTTTTTACGGGTCCTTAAATTAAAAAAAAAAGATGTTTACATGAAGGCCCGAAAATCTAATTTTTGAAACTTGTCAGCTAATTTTTAACCACTAAAACATTCGAATATCCAAAAATGCTTTACTAGATTTTGTTCTTGTCATTAGATGAAGCTTCATGAAAAATTTCGAGATTCTAGCTTTCTTAGTTTACGAGATACTCCAAACGCTCCTTTTCGGGGATAAGGGTTCATTAAAAAAAATCAGGCTTCTTAACAAATATCGCGACTATATTGCCCTGATGAACAGTTTATCCATATAATGATTTTTTTTCCAATGACCAATAAATATCCTAATGAGCACATTTAAACAAAAATATAAACATTTATTGCATTACCGAAATGTTTATATTTAAATAAAAATGTGTTCACTTGTACACTACACAAGGGTGGTGCAAGGGTTAAATAAAAAAACAAAAATTAAAAATGTTTTCGAGATAGGGCCGTTATAAATTTTATGTAGGTGAATTTTTAAATTCTTATCAATTTTGACGATTATTTGGTAATTTTTTTAAATTTGACATTTTTATAATTTTAAAGATTTTTTTTTCAATTCTAGCTATTTCAACTATATTGTCCAAGTTTTGGAGATTTTTTTTAAGTTCGTCGATTTTTAAATTTTGACAATTTTTTTTAAATTTTGTCGATTTTTTCCCAACTTTTGGTGGTTTTTTACACTTCGAATTAATACTTTTGTAGAATCTACTAAAATTGGTTTGAAATTAAAAACAACATTCAATTACATTTTTAAATATAATTGTGAAAATCTGAGATGTAATTAAAATCTTAATTAAAACTAAAAACAATTAAAGGTTACAAATTATTTTATTTGTTATTGTAGTAACAATAATAGGATTAATTATATTATTATATTAATAGGATCAATTAAACTTTTAATTCAATTAACAAATATTTTAATTGAAACTCGATTTTAGTTTTTTGCTGTGTAGAATATTAAAGCATTTGAGGGTTAATAAAATAAGTAGATATATAATTTATGTATTTATTTCGATATTTTTAGTTTTTAGATCTCGGGCTAAAAATGGTAAGATTTGATATTTCTTTGATGTTTTTTGTAGTTTTTTTTTTGATTGTTAGCTTTTTGATTGCGGATTTTTAATTGATTCTTAGCAAGAAATTGCAAATCAATTTTTATTTATTCTACCCATAATTGGAGTATAATGATTTTAAGTCTTTGCTTCAAATTTTTAAGCTTAAGAACAATAGAATAGAATAGAATAAAAAAAAAAAACACAAATATCGAAGAAATCATATTTAATTTGATTTTATTTAAAATGGGTACTTTAATCCACAATTTACAAGGTAATTATCATTATATAACGAAGACGTGCCCCTTAAATATCCAATTTCAAGTTAACCTCATTATGGACACACTGTTCCGTTTCCAACACAGTAAATTTATTTTATATTTTGTTATCACAGAAAAAAACTAAAATCGAGTTTCAATTAAAATATTTCTTAATTCAATTAAAAGTTTAGATATTAAAAAAAAAAAATGCAAAAAGTTATAACCCTAATGTACAATTTTTTTTTCAAATTAAATAAAAAAAAATTAACAAAAATTACGAAATTAGCTTTAATTTAACCAATTTCTTTTATAAATCCGAAAAAACACCTGAAATTAACCAATCTTAAGAAAATAAATAAAAACATAATTGACATAATCTATAAAACTATTGACAATAACACGGCTGTCTGTTTGTTTTTAGTTACAAAACCGTTACAACAATAGATTAAGGTTATTACATCAAGGGTTTCAGTGCAACAGACTCTTCAAAAATAGAGTACCTACTAACAAGTGCACTTTAAGACAGAAAAGCATAAATAAAAAGGGATTATTACTTCATATATGAGTCATTCCATGGCAAAACGAACGATATTTTACATCACGATTTTTGTTTGCTTTAATATTTGGCAGACGTTTCAAAAATATTCGACGCGTATTTTTGAAAAAAATTATAAATTGTTTTTGGAGTTATTTGTGTTTAAAAATTCAGAAAAAAAATATGGAAAATCTTCCGTCATTTAAATTGATGTATTTTAGTAAATTCAGCCAAAAAATAGTTAAACATTTATTATTTCATCAAGTCAAAATAGCAAATTTTTAAACTAAAATCTCAATTTAAACTAAAAATTAGTTTAAAACTTGCAAAAATATATTACTAACGGCTTTACTAATTTTTTACCATTTTTTTTTTTGAGTGTAAGACTGAAGTTGCTTGGTACAACTGAATATTGGAAATCTAATTAGAATATGATTGCACCAACCGAATGTATAAAATGCACTTTTGAATTCGGTTGGCACTTTAATTTTTCTGTGACCTGCTTCAAAAATTTTCGACACCTGCTGAAATTAGATGCCTCTTATTTCTCAAGGGTTTATGAATTGAGAGGAACGATGGACAGGGCTAGGTTGACTATACTTAAAAGCTATGATGTGCAAAGTTTCACATTGAAACGTCTTCGCCAAAAGAATTGATGGCCATTTAAAAAGTTGAAAAATTACTTGAAACGTATTATTTTTTGCTCATAGTATTTAACTTTCAGATCCCAATCAATACAATATATAGAGTCACTAGGCTTGAGAGATAAATTCGCCGAAAAGGTAATTTCCATATCGCTGCTTAGTGAAAAGCTGTATGGTGGATTACAAGTGAAACCAAAATTTTTCGATTTTTAAACTTTCACTGTTTTTTTCATAGGGTTTTGGTGCCGTTTAATGGAATTGAGTTTTGAGAACAGAATTTGAAAAACAGTGTAATTTATATAGTTTGAGGAATACCAAGTTGATGTCAGAGCACCAATAACGGGAAACGAACATCACAAACTTATAATGAATTTGTGTAAATTTTTTTTAAAAATGTATGCTTTTTGAGTATGATTTTCACAATTATATTTAAAATTGGCTAGCGTAATGCGTGAACTAACAAGCGGAGTCTTCCGATGGGTTCCCTCCGATCTTAATGAAATTTGGATATGTGATAAAGAAAAAATAAGGGACACGTGTTTTTTTACCGACCCAATCTCACGTTTAAGGGTTAAAGGTGGGGGCCAAAGTTAACGCATTTTTGTATGGAAACATGTCTGAAACTAATGAAATTCAAATTTTTTGAACGCTGCTTTGATGTACTCGAAAAAAGAAATTTTGCTACTAATATTGTCTATATAGTGTGTTAGGGTTACCATTTATTTAAAATATTTACTCGGCTTTATTGGTCCAAACACTCTATTGAAACATCTTCGCAACGATTTTTTGTTCCATTGTGAGGAAAACGCGGCCCCCATCTTGCGCACAGCTTTCTTATCTCTAAATTTCCGGTCAATTTACGATGTATAGCCCTTTTGAAAACGCTTATAATTTTAGCCAGCTCACGCACCTTCAACCAACGATCATCCATTGCCATTTTGTTAATTTTCTTAACCGTTTCTGGTGCGGGCACCTCAATTGGTCGACCACTACGGTGTTCGTCTTGGCAGCTCTTACGGTCTCGTTATAACTCTGCCACCCAATATTTTGTAGTCGTAAATGAAGTAGGAGACTCCCCTAGAATCTGCAATCTAGCTTTAATATTGGTAGAATCTAGCTTTAATATTGGTTGGACTAAGACCTTTCAAATGGATGTATTAAATTACATAACTGTGACCAATTTTTTCCATGTTTACAAATTCACTGAGATCGTTCATTTTTGATGGCTCCAAAAAAAAAAAAAATACTAAAGAACGTGGCGCCTTGAAATTTAAAACATATGTTTTATAAGGTTGCCACTTTTCACCAAAGTAATTTTTTTCTACTGCTGCAGCCGTCTATACAACAAGTCGGCTAATTTTGGGACCGCCCTCGAACACACAAGGCGATTCATGCCATACAACAAATTATTTTTAATTGTCGACAATTTTTGAAAGAAAAAAATACAAAATTTTTATGTAAAAAATTCCTAAAAAAATACAACCCATTGCCGTCCTACTCTGAAAATTTCGGTATTGATTTAGTAAACTCCGTACACGCTGACATATATGTCTATACTATACTATACTATAGTATATATATATATATATATATATATATATATCTATGTATATACTATAGTATTTTCATTTTTAGATGGGGTCGAAAGTCGTGAACGACTTCATACAATTTGTTGGAACGTCACTATGCAAAATTTTTTTATTTGCTGATGATATAAATCTGCTTTTTACGGGGGATAAAAGGTTTATTGACTGTCATGAAGCAACGATAAATTATGTTTTATCCCAGGCTTCAACCTGGGCTGTTAATAATAAACTAAGGTTCAACCCGTATAAGACAAAGGCTTTAAACTTTTGGGACTATATCCAATCCTCAGTACTCTTTAAATATTTCATGTGATGGTATCTGTGTACAGTTCGTTAACACCATGAAGTGCTTAGGAATTACTCTAGACAGTAAGCTGAATTTTAAAAATCATATATCTGATGTGGCTGCAAAAGTTGGAAGTACTCTTCGCGCATTGTATAACATAGATTGTTTCTTACCAAAACGTGTCAAAATTAGATTGGCTCACTCTCTTCTTATGACACATATTTTATATTGCTTAGACGTTTATAGTGGAACAACTAAAACTAATATGAAACGGTTGCGCTTGATATATAACCGGATACTGAGATATATTTTTGGGCTAAGATTGTCAGACTCTGTCTCTAACTATTCTTTGGATTTTATTGATTGCACTTTTCAGGACTTTGTTAAAATTAGGATTTTATTGTCTCTGCACCGGATTTTGAAAACAAAGACTCCATCTTGTGTTGCAGAACTTTTTCATTTATCTCACTCGGAACGTAATCCTGAGTTGATTTATCCGATAATGCACAACACGAGCATTGAAAACTCATTTTTGGTTAGAGCTTCTAGACTTTGGGGTGGACTTCCCATTTACTTGAAAACCTTTGCGTTTGCTAGTTCAATATTAAAACAAAAGTATTTAGATTTTTTTCAAAAGCACTCATTAATTTATTTTTTTTTTGCATTTCTTTTAATGGGACCTATAAATTTTCATCTTGGGATTTTGTTAGTATAACTTTTATTTTAAGTTAATTATAAGAATTTACTGTTCATTACACATGAATTTAATAATGTATTAATCATATATGGCCTCGGAGGCTTCATTAAATAAAATAAAAATAAAATAAATAAATAAAAAAGGAAGTTAAAATAAAAAAAAAAAAAAACATTAAAAAAATTCAACATAGAAATTTAAATACATTTAGAATAAGTAGAGTAAAAGACCATTAAAATAAACCATCAACCATTTAAATCGGCCTTTTAGTTTTTAAAATGCATTAATTTAAATATCGACTTGTCGGAACATTTTTTATGTCCTTTTTTTTAATTGTTAAAAAAAATTTTTAATTTTTTCCAAAAATACGTGTCAAATATTTTTGGAACAAGAATATGTCGTCCAAATTTCAAAGCAAACAAAAATCGTGATGTAAAAATCGGTCGG
Organism: Delia radicum; assembly: GCA_021234595.1. Classification (NCBI taxonomy): domain Eukaryota; kingdom Metazoa; phylum Arthropoda; class Insecta; order Diptera; family Anthomyiidae; genus Delia; species Delia radicum. The sequence goes on from CM037852.1 coordinate 132,107,521, forward strand.
TTTGACATGGAATGACTCATATGGGAAGTATGCTGTGATAAATCAGAAAACAATAAAATGAGATAAAAAATAATAATAATGAAAATATGTAACTAGATAAGACGAGTGATTATTTGTATCTTTCAACGTTAATATTTATAACAAATATGAAGTGAAAAAAAATTGTAAAACTACATGTTGTCATATAAAGTTTGAGATATAAACCAAAATATGAAAGATATGTTTATGAAAAATCCATTCAAACATAATAATGATGATGATGATGGAAAAATAATATAAAATAAGTAACAAGTGGATTACAAATATTAAGAGAAGGTACTTTAATACTTGAAACTATTTATGAAATAAATTATAAAAATAGCACTTCATTGTAAATATGTGAAGGTGGGTGTTGCGTTATTGTTTAATTTTTACAGGGAATTTGTTTTGTTTTATTGTAATTTATTTTATTTTGTTTAAAATTGGATGATGTTAAACAAAAGCCAAAAATCCAACAAGTGATTGCAAAATCTATTTTAAACAAATTGTTAAACATCTTTCAGATACATAATATTTTGGTAGTGGTTAACAGAAAAAAAATAAAATTAAACTAAACTAAATTAAAACAAAACAAAACATTACATTCAATTTTGGGTTTGTTTTTTAAAAAGGTGGGTGTGTGGTTTTGATTATTTTTTTTTGTTTGTTCAAAAATTTGGTTTTTAAATATTATTTATCTGGCTTTGTACAAGTGGCGATAATTTACAAAAAGATTGTAACACAATTGCAGATTAAATTAAATCGAGAAAAATGTAATGTATATTCGTGATTTATTTAAATTTTTTTTTTTTGCTTATAATTGGGTGCGAATTGTTGCAAAAAAAATTATTTAAGAGTACTTTGTATTTATTTCAATTATTACGTTTTTACACTCATAAAAAATCCCGTACAAATAGTAGATATCAGAAAATACTAAGGGAATGTTCGCTAATGTAAGCCTAAACTAGGCACGCCAAATGGAAAATCCCGGGATTTGTTCGTGATTTTCTTTGCGACTTTTCGGGATTTGTTTTTTTTTTTCTTTTCTAAAATTTAATATAAATTAGGTTTTTTTTTAATTTTGTCATTTTTTTTTTTTGGATGTTTACAATTCAGAACAACAACTATATTTTTTGCGAGTACACTCGTAATAATGCCAATGGGTTAATTGTAAAATTGTTAAAAATTTGTGTTTTATATATCGCTCATTTACTGCAAGACTGGTGTAACTTAACACGACTTTGCAGAAGACGAGTTTAAAGTTTTCAATCCATATCTACCACTCTCGGCCCTTTCTCTATTTATTTGGTAATGTTTTTTATAAATAGAAGGTTTTAATGTATTTTTCTCTTAGTGGGAGCTGTGTGCGAATTCTCTAATTATCGAGAGACCCGTGAGTAGCACAGTTTCTCTATGAAGTATATACTCTGTGCACCCACATTAAGGAAAAAATAAACTATATTATCCTGTATCTCGAAAAGTATACAAGATATTAATATGAAATTTTTACACAATATAAAGCATGATATTGCTAATAAATCTGCATCATTAACTCAAAAATCGCATTTTTTAACTTATGACAGTCTTGAAGTAATATAATAGTAGTATAATTTTAAATAAATATACGATGTTTTGAAATATTTAGTGGTTCGTTATTTTTAAGGTATATTTTTTTAAATTTAAAATTCGATATTACTATTGTCATAAATTACGGTAGCATTTTCGACCTCGATACCAGATTAAGCACGGTAACATGGTATAATTTTATGAAAAAAACAACATGGTTGGGAAAGGCGCATTTAAGGACAACAAAAAACAATTGTTTTTATATCACAAGCAATTTCCATTCGAGATTAGCTGATAATTCCTTATACCGGGGCAGGTAAAACTATATCACGTCAGCGGATTTTCGGTGGTACCCGACATTTTGTTGAATCAAAAAAAAAAATAATAATATTAAGTAAATTATGTGACTAGCGAAAAGTTGTATCAGAAGTTTAAAATGTGCACTTTAAACAAAAAAAATCGTTTTTCAAAAATCGGTGAACACAAATTTTAGATGTTAGTTTATTGAACATAACTACACCATTTTCAAGTAACTAAGATCTTTCCGAATTAAATTCGGGAAATTCTAATTGAAATTAATATTTTTAATTTAAAATTGAGAAAATTTCAAAAGAAATTTAAATTTTTTAATTTAAATTTAGAAAGTTCCAAAAGAAATTGGGATTTTCCATTTCAAATTGAGAAAATTCCAAATACATTTAAGATCTTCCAATTGAGAAAATTCTAAATGAAATTAATTAAGAAATTAAATTTTTATTTGAAATTGCGAAATTTTCAAATTAAATTGACATTTTTTATTTAAAATTGGGAAAATTCCAAATGAAATTATGATTTTCCATTTGAAAATTGGAAAATTTGTTTTGAAATTAAAATTTTTTTATTTGAAATTCAGAAAATTAGAAATGAAATTGAGAAAATTACAAATGAAATTGGGATTATTATATTTGAAATTGAGACCAGAGAAGGTTATTTTATATGTTACTAGCTGTTTGTACCCCGTCTTGCCCGGAACTCAAATGCACATATTGAAAACAAAGACTTGAAATATATACCGATTTTTCTTCAATTCGTTATCTTTATTATTATGACAGCCCAGGAGCTCCTGCGACCGCTGCTGACGCCACATTACTCATTGCAGTGTGCCCTGTTTTTATGATACTGTGAAAATTCTCAAAGCATAATTTTAAAGTTCTACTAAAGTACATGAATGTTTATAATTTTCTAATGATCATGAGAATTTTCTTTCAAACTTGTGCAAAATTTGTATAAAAAGTAAAAAATAGCTGAATGGCTATATATAGTTAATCTAATATTATTTCAATTACATAAACAATAAAAAGCGATCTTTTGGATATAGATAGATAGTGGAATTTTTTGATTTTGACGTTTTTGATCACAAGTCGGTATTGAAGTGGGCTATGGTAATAAAACTTTTACTGAGGCCTTCCTCGGGAAACGTAGAATATATGTGAGTAATTCAAAGAAATCCGTTTAAAACTTTCTTAGAACTTTATATTCGAAAAAAAAAACGAAAAAAGGTGAAAAAAATTTTAATTTTACATTTTTTGTCAAAAGTATGCGTAGAAGTGGTCGTGGTCGATGAAAACTTTACTTCGATCTAAGGTGAGCTCCGAGGATTATTCATGCCAAATTTGAGGCAAATCCGTTGAGAATTGCAAATTTGTATAGAGAACAAACAGAAAATGAGTTTTATATACATATATAGATTTTGCGATATTGAAATTTTGTTGAAATTCTGTTCTGTCCTACTTTTTTTTTTTTTTAAATTTTAGTTAAATATTGAATTAAAAATTCCTATCATTGTTAAATTTCTCCTAAAAACTTCCTCTTCCGCTATCAGTGGCGTACCCAGGATTTTGCCTCGGTGGGGCCCAACATACAGTTTATATGAAAAATATCAGATAGTTTTAAATATCGAACCGTAACATTTTCTACATACATACTATTTGAAAATTGGTTTTTGGGGCATTTCCTACAAATTTCGTTAAAATTCGGATATAAGATCAAGCAATAAAAAGTAAAAAAAAATTTATAAGAAACGTAAGGGACACATTCAAGTTAAAAATGGATTTCAAAGCTGCCCGTTTTTTTTTTTGTATTAAAAGCTTTTAATATTTGTAGCACTCCAATGGGAAGGTTAGTTATTACCAATTTGTATTTCATTTGATACCAAATTCGTATATTGTTTCTTGAAAAAGGCATGGAAATTGGGATATTTTTGACCCCAAATTTTAACCCATGGACTTGAAATTGGCCGTAAAAATTACCCAATCTTATAATTTGCACTTACCCAAATTTTATAACAGTCGAAACATATCAATTAGCGGTTCTCCCTTGTTACACAGAAGAAAAAAAATTGCGCCAAGTAAACATTTTGTTGAATAAAAAAAAATAATCAATTACTTTTTTAATTGATTCAATTAAAAAGTAATCAATATTTTTGTTATTTAAAGTAATCAATATTATTTAAAATATTGATTACTTTTTAATTGAGTCAATTAAAAAAGTAATTGATTATGTTTTTTTTATTCAACAATATGTTTACTTGGCGCAATTTAAGAAATATTTTTTGTGTGTTAGTTTTATATAAATAATAGTTATTACTAGGGCAACCCAAAAAAAGCTAGAGCTTGTTTTTATTTGAAAGGATAGAATTATTAGACTAAATACAAGTTCTGATCATGAAATTATGAAAATTTTAAGCTATATTTTTTTAATATTTGCTTATTTTAACTTATTTTGTAAATATAAGCTACTTTTTTAAAAAGCAAGCTTATTTTAGTTTTTTTCTTTTAAAAGAGAGCTTTTTTGCTATTTGTTACCAATTGAAGTATAGTAGTATTGAAGCATTTTTTTAGTTGAAAATTTAATGTTACATGTTGTTGGTTAAAAAAAAAAATTTTTTTTGATAAACCAATTTGAACTTTGAAGCTTAGCTAAAACAACTTCTTTATTTCACTTTTGTTTGACTGACGAAGTTCCTAGGAACAATTTTTATATAAATTGTATTTGTAGAAAAATTTTTAATAAAAAGTTATGAAATTAAGGGTTTATTTTTAAAATTGAACGGATTATTTTTATATTTCAGCGGCTTAATTTTCTGTTTTTCGAGCTTTTCTTAAGGACTTTTTCCTAGAGCTTTTTTTAGTTATTACCTTTGTTTTTTTTTTAATCAATTATAAACGTCGTTAGGAAAATTTTACAATATATGTAATTTAATTTTGTATTTCAAAAAAAAAAAAACAATTAAATTTTTTTTATGCTGCAACTTGAAAACAAGGAAAACCTTTCTGATGGAAGTTCAATGAATTTTACAAATTTTAGTACTTGCACTAACAGTAAAAGACAGTAAAAATTTTTGTTAAAATTACTAAAAATTAGTACAACGTCATATATGCTAATTTTATCAGTTTTTTCTGTAACGTAATTTTAACTAATTTTTTTAGCAATTTTTTTCTGCGATTTTTAAAGATTTCTATCTTTGACTGTAACACTATGGTAATTTTGTTTATGCTCAATAAAATTTTCACTAAAAGTTATAAATTCATAAACAAACAAAACAAATCGAAATAATTTCGGAGGGGGGAGGGGACGGGCCCCCTGTGTACGCCACTGCCCGCTATAAATGTAAACAAAACAAATACAAAAAATACTGTTTGTAATATTTTTTGAAATTCATTTTGCCAAGGTTCATTGGCATTAAATTAACCCTCTAACCGGTAAGGGTGCTTCAAGGCAGTATTCATGAAATTGACCACAATGCGTCAAATGAGTGTGTAATAATTAGAAAAAAAAAGATATTTAGAAATGAAAACTATAACTATACTATATAATGAAACATTTGCCATAACTCTTTTACATAAATAATAGCAATAAAGTATGTAAAATAAATTTTCAAAAATACTATTTAATTGTTATTTTTATTAAAACCTGCTAACTTATTTAATAACAAGTACATGCATTAAATTTCGTTTTATAAACGATTGTAAATTTAGTAAATCGAGCTTTATTATTCTAACGTTTGTCAATTTGTAAATAAGTACTGGCAATGCACTTTTTGCCAATGTTGGAAAGCGTTCCAAGCCAGTGCTGTGCCAGTGCTTTTTTATTTTTACGGTTTAAATTTTGTAAATCAAGTACTGGCAAAGCACTTTTTACGAATGTTGGCAGAGCGTTTTAAAGCCAGGGCTGTGCCAGTGCTTTTATTATTTTTACTGTTGTAAATTTGTTAATTAAGTACTGGCAAAGCACTTTTACTAACGTTGTCAGAGCGTTGTAATCAGTGATTTGCCATCACTTTATTTGTTGGACCATTGGCAAACAGTGCTATGCCAGGTGCTTGATTTTTCAGACCATTGGCAATTTCTGGCTGGGTATTTGTAAGAATCTTAAAAATATATTTTACAATGACGGATTTTTATGTCTGAAATTCGCTAGAGAGAATGGCTCTTACAATAAAAAAAGAAAAAGTCTCAAATGTCGATTGTTGATTTTTGTAATTTTGAATTTTGGTTTTAAAGATTTTTTATATGAAAAACTACAGTTACAAGCATTTACAAAAAAAAAATTTGGAATAAAATTTGAATCTAAAAATGGGGGTGTTTGAATTTACAAATTCTATTGTTGGTGCCTACTGCTTTTTCTGTGTATTGTAAAAATTTTATTTGAAATATTTTGTATAGTATGAATAAACCAAAACTTTTGTTTTTAAAAAAGTGGATTTTTAACAAAAATATAAATTTAACAAATAAGATAGTAAGGCTGAATATGTTTAGTATTATTAGTAAAGCTTTTAAGTTTGAAAAGTCTGTATTGAATTTAAGATTCATTGTTGATAAAAGTATTTTCAATAAAATTCTATTAATCAAACCTACTTTCAAATAAAAGTTTAATAATACGAGTAAGTATGTCTAACTGAAAATTAATTTAGTGCAACAAAGTGAAAAAAAAAAAATCCAAAATGTAAATGTAAAAATAAAATCTAGTAAAATTTAAAAAATCGCGAATTTTTTAAAAAAAATATTTAAATAAAATCGTCAAAACTTAAAAAAAACACCAAACATAAAAAATATTGCCACAATTTAAAAAAAGTACCAAAATAAAAATATATCATAAAAAAAATGGCAAGAAAAAAATATTGGTGTTTTTTCCATTACTGGTAGTTTTTATAAATTTTGTAATTTTTAATAAGATAACAAACAAGTAAGGACCCTTCAACTCCACGCTTTATTAAAAGATATTTAAATTTTTTCCTGCTGTTCGAAATATCGAAAAGATAATAAATATTTAAAAATAACAGCAGAAAAAAAATTTTTTTTTTTGAATTTATTTTTAATTTATGACCTTGAGCAAAACAAAAAAACAACCCCATCACATATTAACACAACAGGTCAACTATAATTTCTAACATTTTTCGGTTTTTTAAATTTTTATTTTATTTCATTATTTTTTTTTAATTTTGGCTTGTTTTTAATTCGAGTGTTTTTTTTCGATTTTCCCAAATTTTTGTAAATTTGAATAAAGTTTTAACAGTACTCTACCTATTAAACATTTAAAATTAAAAACAATATCAATTAAACTTTTAATAGATATGATTATTTGAAAGTAAAATCGATTATAAACAATTACACATTATTTTAATTTAATTTATACTACAAATTCCTTAATATGACCGAATTTTATTAAACTTAACAAATATTTAATTGAAACTCGATTTGAGTTTATTCTGTATAAATAAAAGAACGAAAATGTAATTATTAGATTGTAATTTTATCTTTGAAAGAGGAATAATTTATGCCTAAACTTACTGCTTTCATCTATTTGTTTCGAGATAATCTCTAAACCAATTTCGCCTAAGTAGGCAAGGACATAAAAAACGTATTTCAGAAAAACTAAAATCAAGTTTTAATTAAAATATTTGTTAATTTCAATTAAAAATTTAATTGAATTCGGTCCTATAAAGATGTAGTATCAATTAAAATAATTTGTAACTATTTAATGGATTTTATTTTCAATTAAGATTTCAATCATATCTATTAATAATTGAATTGAATATTGTTTTTAATTTCAAAACCGCTAAATTTAATTAAAAAAAAAAAAATCGCCACAATTGTATAAAATTGCCTAAAATGAAAATCACTGATATTTGAAAAAATCGCCAAATTTACAAAATATCATCAATATTAAATAACCACCAAAATTAAAAAAAAAAAAATCAAAAACTCCAACAATCAAAAAAATTAAAAAAATCGTCAGAATTGCCAAAAAAAATCTTCAAAATTTAAAAAAAAATATATAGAACTGCAAATTAGGGGGGAAAAAATAAAGAAAAAAAAAAAATAGTTGACATATAAACAAAATCACTACAATTGTAAAAAAAAAAACTATTTTGACGATTTTTTTTTTTTAATTTTGGAGACTTTTTTTCCAATTTTGAAGATTTTTTTTTTTTAATATTGGTGATTTTTTTTTAATTTTGGCATATTTCACTTTGTTGTCAGTAGGCCATTAAAAACTTGAAATTTTTGTGGCACCAAATTCATTTTCAATTAAACATTTAATAGACATTATTAAACTTTTAATTTAAATAAGTGTGAAATCAAACAACAGTTTAATTAAAATTTTTTTCGACAACAATTTTTTCTGTGTAGAAGAATTTGTTGTTTATTTTCATGCGAAACACATGTATAACAATTTATTGATAAAACGCGTAGGGCAGTTAGAGGGTTAAGGCAAGTAGTAATAGAATTAAATATTTAAACACCTTAAATTACACATTTATTTTCTTGTGTAAGTCCCCCATTTTTTTTTCAACTAATAAAATAAATTTGGTAATAAAAAAACTTAGGTAAACGGCTAATACAATGTATGACTGCTGCCTAACTAGAAATTATTCATACCAAAGGTTCAATGAATTTCTTGTTGTGTACGACGATTTCAGAGCACAGCAACAGACATTTTATATGACACGCATATTTAAATGACTGCCAGGTCCGATCTATCGTACGCACGTCCGTCCATCGTCTTTTATTCATTGACATAAACAGACATTGAAGTAAAAAGTTTCTGTTCTTTTGTTAAATTGTATTGCTGTAGTATAAAGAAAAGTTTTTTCTAAAGACATTTTGACAAAGTTGAGGTAAGAGAACAAAACAAAAAGTGAATTTAAAATAAAAGTTTATTACTATTGAATGAAAGTACCGAAGTACTCACTTTAGAAATATAAGTTCTTAAAGTGCACACGTGCATACTTCAACTTGATTTTATTGTTTATAACAAGAAAAAAAATTTTTTTTTGAAGCTCAATTAAGTTTACAATCTGTTAAATTAGTAGGAGGTCTTAGCTTGTGATTGGTTTCTATTTTTTTTTATTGCTCTACTTACAAATACCATCGATGATTAAATTGAACGTGAAAATTACCTGCAATTAAAAGAGAATAAAAATTTATTAGCAATTTATAAAGTAAAATAAAGTTCATTAGTTGACATATATTGAATTTCAAAAACTTTGACATTTTGAGGGCATAGTATTTTAAATTTTTTGAAGGCTTTTCGATTATAGCATTAAGCTAATTAAAATTATTTTATATGATGTTCACATAAGTATACATAAATCTGCAAACTAAATGAGAATTTCATGCCGGTTTAAATTCAATGTTATAAAATTCAAGCTGTTAAAAAACATTTGGTTATATCAACAAACACGTCTATAAAAAACATTGGTATGGCAACAATTTTTTTTTTTTTGGTTTATTACTTTGCCACTTTTTTTTTGTTTTGATCAATTTTTAATCAAATGAGTTATTATTTCAAGTAAAGAGCTATCAATTTCTAATTGAATTAGCAATTTTCGTTGTTGGCGGGAATTTACAGAAATTAAAGTTATTGAATTCGGTGGTTTTCGTAATTGAAATGGGTTTTATTTTATTGGTTGTATAGATCCATCCATCGTTTCTCTCTATTAAAAAAACATTGAGAAATAAGAGTCATCTAAAGTAAGTTTTCAACGGATGTCGAAATTTTTTGAAATAGCTCATATACATTAAATTTTTCATTCCAGACTGGTGTTAGTCTAAGCCATAACAGGGTTAAGCTATCAGAAGATTTTTCAAATATTGTTATTGAAACGATTATTGTTTGGCGATATATTTATAGTTTACGCATTGCGCATTAGAGTTAGGTCCCGGTTGGGCGCCCATTTAGTATAGCTATTTTCGAATTGAATCTTTGCTCAGGTGCCATTTTACAATTAACTGAATGTTTTAAAACACTTCATAAACTTATAACGTCCCTTTTGAAATATTGTTTTTGTTTAAAAAACTTTTGAAAAACAACTTAATAATATCCTGTCTCGAGAGTACATTTAAATCTCGAACTTTTTATGACCAAACACTTGTAGTTTTTATACAATGTGTTCATTTCCCCGTTAAAAAACAATACAATTCAAAAAGTTATAAGTAGATGCGGATGAATAGAACAAAAAAAACATAAAACATTAATATGCTTCCGGTTAAAAACACTACATGAAAAATAACAAAAAAAAAAAATACACCCAAGTATATTCTTTATTTCAGCAACAAAGTTTTTACCAACAAACATTTTATTCTACTACTAAAACGTACTATAAAAACATGTAAGTAATGTTTCTTTCTCTCTAAATTACCAGTTTTTTTGTGAAATTTAAAAAAAAAAATAATATCTTCTAGTACCTACAAATGAAATGAAGAAAATAAACTTAAAAATACATCTGTCTCTTCAAAATAACTTGGGAAAAAAGAAGTTTACTTACTTCTGCCGTTCTACTGTATTCTTATTGTATCTTCCTGGAAGTTTTGTTTGTTTGTTGTTTTCTTTTTTTTTTTTAGTAAAAAGTTCATTAACTTCTTTTCTTGCTGATTTTTCTGGCACTACATGTGTACTTCTCTACTTTTTTTTCTGCAAAACTATAGAAATCATTAAAAAACAATACTTTTTTGAGTTGGTTTCTCATATGTTTATTGTTGCCCGGGTGAACCACAACTGTAACAACAGGCGATAACGACCAAAAAAAAAAATCTTAAAAAAGAAAATAGATTTATCAACGCTAAAATTGAAAAAAAAAAAAATATAAAAACAAAACTTTTAATTATTGAAAATAGATTGTCAAGAGAATATTAGATTCAAATATGATGTTACCATCGCCAGAGTAGAAGTAAATTACCCTTTAAAATAAATGGTCATAAATGCGCCAAATGAGTGCTTTATAATAAGAACCCACGTAGAAATTGGCGATGGTACAAAAAACAAATCACTGGGTTGGGGAACGTTGGTCAACAGTGACACCAAAGAAAAGTATGGGAAAGCACTTATTTGGAAACGCTTTGCCAACGTTTGCTAAAAGTGCTTTGCCTATACCTGCTTACAAGATTTAGAACTGTTTATGAAAACAACCACTGGAAAAATATCTGTTAAACGTGATTTTCCAACGTTTTCAAAAAGGACTTTGTAAGTACATGTTTTACAAAATTTACAAACTGATTATGAAAAACAACCACAGGTACTTGTGATTTTCCCACGTTTTCAAAAAGGTCTTTGCCAGTACTTGTTTTGCAAAATTACAAACCCGTCCATGGAAAAATATTGCTGGGAAAACATTGTTTAAATATTATCTGCCAGCGATTGCAGAAAGTAATTTGCCAGTACTACTTTTACAAAATTTACGACTGTATAAGAAAAATACTACCGGCTTGCCAGTACATGTTTCACAAAATTACGACTGTATATGAAAAAAAAAAATACTGCTGGCAAAACATTGATTTAAAGAGATCCACCAACGTTTGAAAAAGTACTTTAAAAGCACTTGTTTCACTTTATTTGCTACTGTTATGAAAAAAATTTCAAGTGATAAATATTTTGCAAAAGGAAATAGTTTATAAATTCATGCATAAACTATTAATTTTTTATGGATTAGTTTTTGAGACTGGATCTGAACCAATTTGGCTTATATCACCTAAAAGTAGGCAACGAAAAATAAAATGGTAAAAGAACTTGATAGGGTGTACATTTTCACTTTTAAATGTTTGCTTTTTAATACAAATTAACAAAATTTAAGATATGGGAATCAACCAAATTTCTTTGAATTTCCGACGTCGTGCCAAGATTGCTAATCCCACGTTCTGCCAATGCAATAACCGACCGTCGCTGACGCTTTGCCAGCACTGTGCTGATTGTATTTTCAGCCTGGTTAGTATTGTTTTCAAAACATTTTTACCATCAAAATTACCGTGATGACAATCGAATTTGTTACCAATCGAATGGTTAAGTTATGGTAACCGATTTTTGTAAACAAACCCAAATTTCGGGATTTTTAAATAAAAATCCCTTAGATTCCCAACTAGATATCAAATCGTCTTAATTAACATTGAGATATAACACAGCTTTACAAAAGTGACCTAAAATCGAAAACTAGAGCACAGACCATTAATCCTGCCAAAAAATATTAGATTCAAATCCGATAATCACTATCGCTGAAATAGTGACAAATTTAAGTTATTTAAAAAAAAAATTAAGAACTTTGTGTTCCGCAGCCTGTCGTTGTAATTATAATTTCCCCTCTTACGTTGTTATTGCTGTGGATGTTTTGATGTCCTATAGGCGAAGGAGTAAAAAAAAAAAACTACAACTTGTACAAAAAGCGGAAGTATATGGATGGGTTTTCTTTATATCTTTGGAGTGCTTTTTCTTTTGCTAATGCATAATGCAAACATTATGTTTTAACATGTCGTGTAGTAGTTGTTGCTATTATTATTTACATTGAAATAATGAAATTAACATTTTGATTATGTTGAGGCAAATGTAATTTATAATGAAATGTAAACTGAAACTAAAAAAAAAAAAAAATTATTAATATATTGCAGTATATTGCAGTATAGTATGTACTATTATTGTCTTGAATGTTAAGAAAATATTAAAAAAAGTGGCGGAAAAAACTTTTGTTCTTTTTTGATTTTTGGCATTTTGTCCAAAGAAACTAGAAAAATGGTGGTACATTCAGGGAACTTCTGCTTAAAAATATGTAGATGATTGGTTGTCATACAGTTTCTTTATTTTTAATGTTAATGTCAGTCATTTTAGGACAAATTAAATTTTTTACCTTGTAGTTTATTTAAAAAAGCAAACCACATCAAATGACTGTTTTATGATTTTTTCATTCATTTTTAAACTAGTTTTTTGTTACTTAAAAAATAAAAAAAAGTAAATGTTTGTTTATTTTTTTACTAAACATGGTTCATTTTACTACAATTGTTAGTCATTTTTGAACATTAAAAAACAAATGACAATGAATTTACTGAAATGTAAGGCCCTTCAATTAAGTGAAATTTAATTTATTTTTAACTACATTTGCAGTGGTCTTTTTGCAATTTTTTTTTTCATTTCAATTTCTATTTTCAATTAACTAAAATTCAATTCGAATATAACCAAGATTTTGTAAATTTAAGAGTTTTATTTTGAAGTTCTTATCTTACTAATATTGGCAAAAAAATATTGCTAAATTTAGCAGTTTTTTCGGCCACGTAATTTTAATTCATTTTAGTATCTATTCTGATATTGTTACAGGTTTTATTCTACGAGTGTAAAATTTAGTATAATGGGATAAAGACTGATTAGTTGATATTATTGAAATAACCATTAATTAATTAAATTTCATTGTGGCGGATATAAAAACATTCGCCACAGCGAAATAACGACACTTATACTTATTTTAATAAAAAATGTTTATAAACTTTATTCGAATAGAGTTTAATTAAAATTCCACTTTTCAATAAAACATTTTTTTAATAACTATTTACGAAATTGTAAATCTGTTTTTAATTTCCTTGTCTAGTTAACCAAAATTGGTTAATTGAAATTTTAACAATATTAATACACCAATGCAAAAAAAAACACAACAAACCAAACAAACAAACAAACATATCTCTCGTTATAAACCTCTAATTATTGAAATTTAATCGAAAAAAAAAAAAAAAAAATGAAATTAAACAAATACTATTCATAATATTTAAAAATAAATAAAATGACTACAACATATAATTACTAGGCCAACAAACGGTTATTGACATTCAAATGATTTAAATTATACAAATTAATTCCACAAGCAACAACAAAAATATATTTTAAATGAAATGAATACAAAATCATACAATTGTAGTATGAGATGATTGTTAGAAGTAGTAAATCGTCATCATA